>CM062805.1:1306529357-1306822217 GCA_031772625.1 Pinus tabuliformis | reverse complement strand
GGTAGATTGTAGAGAGTAGTCGCGAGGATAGTTTTGTTTCTGTGTCAACCTTGTTAAAAAATGAAACAGGGGGTCAGAGGATAGTTCCTGTTACTAAGTCAACCTCGTTAAAAAAAAAATTAGGTATGAGGAGTAGCTCTTTTCCTGTGTCAACCTTGTTAAAAAATGTAATCAGTTGGTCAGAGGATGGATAGTTCATTGTTACTGTGTCAACCTGTTAAAAAATGAATCAGGTATGAGGACAATTCGTTTCTTTTCCTGTGTCAACCTCGTTAAAAAATGAATCAGTTGATCAGAGGATAGTTCCTATTACTAAGTCAACCTCGTTAAAAAATGAATCAGGTATGAGGACAATTCTTTTTCTGTGTCAACCTCGTTAAAAAATGAATCAGTTGGTGTGAGGAAAGTTTCTTTTACTGTGTCGACTCGTTAAAAAATGAATCAGTGAGTATGAGGATAGTTCTTTTCCTTGTGTCAACCTCATTAAAAAATGAATCAGTTGGTCAGAGGATAGTTCCTGTTACTGAGTCAACCTCGTTAAAAAAAATGAATCAGGTGCGAGGACAGTTTTTTGCTGTGACAACCTCATTAAAAAATGAAACAGGGTGTCTCGAGGATAGTTCTTGTTACTGAGTCAACCTCGTTAAAAAATGAATCAGGTATGAGGACAGTTCTTTTCCTATGTCAACCTCGTTAAAAAATGAATCAGTTGGTCAGATAATACTTCCTGTTACTGACTCAGCCTAGTTAAAAAATGAATCTGTTGGTCAAGGAAAGTTCCTTTTACTATGTCGACCTCGTTAAAAAATGAATCAGTGAGTATGAGGACATTCTTTTCCTGTGTCAACCTCGTTAAAAAATGAATCAGTTGGTTCAAGGAAAGTTCCTTTTACTTTGTCGACCTCATTAAAAAATGAATAAGTGAGTATGAGGACAGTTCTTTTCTTGTGTCAACCTCATAAAAAATGGATCAGTTGGTCAAAGGATAGTTTCTGTTACTGAGTCAACCTCGTTAAAAAATGAATCAGGCATGAGGACAGTTCTTTTCCTGTGTCAACCTCATTAAAAAATGAATCAGTAGGTTATATAGGTAGATTGTAGAGAGTAGACTTGAGCATAGTTCCTTGTCTTGTGTCAAGCTCGTTAAAAAATGAATCAAGGATTTTAGAGCATAGTTCCTTGTCTTGTGTCAAGCTCGTTAAAAAATGAATCAAGGATTTTAGAGCATAGTTCCTTGTTAGGTAGATTGTAGAGAGTAGACTTGAGCATAGTTCCTTGTCTTGTGTCAAGCTCATTAAAAAATGAATCAAGGATTTTATGAGCATATTTCTTTGTCTTGTGTCAAGCTCGTTAAAAAATGAAACAAGGAGTCATGAGCATAGTTCCTTATCTTGTGTCAAGCTCGTTTAAAAAATGAAACAAGAGTTTTGAGGATACTTCTTTTCCTGTGTCAACCTCACTAAAAAATGAAACAACTCCCTCGAGTCTTTCCAAGATCTTGAAAGTAAACCTTCATTTCATCCACCTGGTTGAATGCAATGAAGCTTGGGGGCATGTACCTCGTTTTGCATCATTATGCTGGGGGCATGTGACTTATAACTAGCATAGTTTTTCATTTCAAGCTTGTGTAAACATGAAACTGAATCCAAGCAAAGTTCTCTATGGTTCAAGCTTGTGTAAAAATGAACCCATACCTTTTTTGAATTTAAGTATTAGGGGGTTTACGCAGTGCACTATATTAGATATCATTTTGGGATTCAACTGCAGTTGAATCCCAAATGATATCTAATAGAACCCATACCTTGTTTTACGTCTCGTGATTGCCTTTTTTATCCACTAAATTCTGTTAGATGAGCCTTGGTTGTTTTCATTCCATCGCCACCATCTCTTTGGCTGATCATATGCTTTCACTTGGTTGTTTACCCTTCCTGAGGGACCGCATCTATGAGTGGTTTTGTTAGCCAGCCTCTTAACCATTACATGTTTTGAGCAATTCCTCCATTACCGGAACCAGTTGCTACCCTTTATACCACTCGCTCCTCTAGTTAGAGTCATCTTTAGGCTCTTTTCTGACTCCTAAAATATGAAAATATTGCTGAGTTTTTCTTTTTAAGCTCGTTAAAACGGAATTAAAAAGACGGTCCACTTACAGCTCTTTTCTGACCATATAAACATGAAAATATTGCCAGATTTTTGTCGTTTCAAATTCGATATTGGTTATAAAACGACGTGTCTTTGGTCGCTTTTTTACTTTTTCGGATCAGAGACACTAATGATGAAAAGTACTCCTTGATCGTAATGGTCAAGCGGTTCTCTCAAGTATTATTTTGTACTTTTTCGTGCTTGGGAGACATAAATTTACGAAAAAGGACAACCATGGAGCTTTCTTAAGTTTTTCTTTTACTCCCTAAAATTGAAAAACGCCGAGTTTCTCCTATATTGGACTCATTAAAATTTAACAGTAAAGGACCTGTTTAATTACAAACAGGAACGAACCACTCCTTCTTAGGGTTCGAATTTAAACTAAGTTGGACTCATCCGGAGGATGAGCTTATAATCAAGCAGATGTTATCCTCCTCAAGCTTGTCAAAAATAAAGAGGTACTTGCCAGAAATGGTGGGGGAAAAGAGATAAAAGTGAACCTATTTGTCATACTTTGTGTCTCAGAAAAACATTTAACCACTCTTAAACACGACACTTTTTGTTCACCTGGGTTGGGAAATCCTTTGCCTAACAATTAATCAAACCATATTGAAAGTCTTCAGCGGTTTCTGGGTATTAGCTTTGGGTCAATTGTCACCAAACCATCTGTAGTGTCGTTATGTGTTCAAGAGGTCAGTGCAAATAAACCATTCATCTACAAAATATCTGTCATCCATCTTGACCATCCCTGAGTCAGTCCTTGCAAATATATTTCTTCAAACTTGATCTATGATTTCGTGTTGTGGGCTTGCCTACGATGGATCGCTTTCTATCAACTTCAGCTCATTATCTAGAAAGATGATCTAGAAATTGTCAGTACCTTGGAATCTGCATGCCTCAATGGCAGGTTTCTCGCCTTCGACGACAGGTTGCATCATTGACCTTCGATCAAAGGATTCTGTGACATGTTCGACATCAACACATCTATTCACATTTCATGGATTGTACTGAGTACTTTGAGAGCCATTAACATTACTGGTGGTTTCTCTCACACTTGTTAACAGTTTACATCATTGACTGGTAATCAAGTGGTTTCTACCATGTTCGACTTCGACACATTCATTCACATGGATAGAATCGTACTATTTCGGGAAGTAGAAATCAAGACCCTAGATCTAGTTTCCACCATCCAGGTTGCGAGGAATTTTGTATTCATTATACAGTGGACTATTCATAAACAGATGGCTGCACCCATACTGTATCTACATGTTTCTATACTTGTGATGTATTACAAGATCATTCCTATATCAGAGAAGTTTAGTTAGTTTTCTAGTCAGTTTTGATCTGAGTATGAGAATGCCTACCTCAGCGATGATATGATCTCATATATATATATATATATATATATATATATATTGTATTGAATGTTTTTACAGGTTCCAACCAGGCTCTCCACAAGATGATCCTCGAAATGATAAAGTACTTCACTCTTCTTAGATGATAAATGAAATCCTCATCTACTACAAACTTCGCACTTTAGGGGGCAATCTGTTACACAGAATATTGTCACCATGACTTTTTGTAGTCAGTGTGAGTCTATCACCACTCATATATTTCCTCCTTTGCAAGCCTCAAACCTCATCTCTTCATGTCAAGCCTTAAAAATGAGAGAAAGTCCTTGAAAATCCATGAAACTCTTGTTCTGCACTTTCTCCTACCATTACCTGCGGTCCTGCACCCCCTGGTCATGTTACCTGTGAACCTGACCGCTCTGTCTCTAAAGAGTGGGTGCAGACCGCTGTAAAAGTCAAAAAGGCGCAGGTTTATTCTTAAAAACTCACTTTGGATTAATTCTGGACGCTTCTAGAAGGAATCTTGAGGTGGCAAGTTCGCTCCTAGGTGGTTCATGCATTCCATAACTAAAGGAGCTAACCCTTGATGAGAGAAGCTTATCCCTTTGAAGGAGGACTCTATCCCTTTGAAGGTGGACCTGGTAACTTCCTTCCTCTACACTATAAAATGAGGCATTGGGCTGGTTGCTAGGGAGGTTGAAAAGCTAAATATTTTTTAGGGTAAATGTTGTTGGAATTGGGACTTCCTAGTTGAGCTTGAGAGGAGAGATTACATACCTTTTGGCTTCGTTGGGAAGAGAGTGAAACTTGTCAAAGTAGAGGAGATTCTTGCTGGACCCTAGGAGGAGCTTGTATAGCATCAAAGCACCAAGGTGGTAAAGTTCTTCTTTGTTTAAGGTTAATACAATCATATTCAATTTTCTCAACAAATTTTCTTCTATGGTTTATTTCATGAATTCCTTGATCATCATGATAAATATGGTTTATTATATTGGCTATGTAGGTGTTAGTTGATGTGTGCATGTTTGTGTTTGCAAGTTCTTTAAAAGGGAGCTCATTTGGACAAACGAAGCGTGGCTTCCACAAACTAGCATTGGACTTGAGGTAGGGTATTAAACATCTCTTGGCTTTTATTTATAAATCGCATATTTAGAGAAAGATAGAATTTGTTTAGTTTGCTTGTCGCTAGATATCCATAGATACTAGGGAGATCAGCCTTGTCTAGAAGAACTATTTATCTGCCCGACAGGTCTTTCTATGAATAGACATGTATGAGTTACTGATGAGGGAATCTTCAGTTATTCGGAGTACACTAACTGGACATAGCTCACAATTAGTTCCTCATCAGTTTGGAACTAATTTAACTGGACATAGCTCAATAAACTGAGTTAACTAATTACAACTCAAATATATCTCAATCTTATCTCCTTAATTAAGGGATAATCTCCTTAATTTAAGGGATAAATCATGCATTACTGCAGAAAGACTTCTAACTTGAATTTATCCAATTAATTAATTAATTAATCCCAAGTAGCTAGTGTGACTATATTTGAATTTTAATTCACAATTTTAATTCAAGGACAAATTAAAATTGGAATATTCTGGATTCTACTTTTATCATTTCTTGTTGCTATTTTCAACATCAAGATGAACAATCATGAAGTCATGGGATCTATCAGACCACCAATATTCAATGGGAACAACTTAGTATATTGGAAAAGAAGAACCAGAGCCTATCTTCAGTCGCTTGAAGCCAATGTTTGGGAAATTGTAGTGGGACGATACAAATTTCCAACAGCAATACCTGTACAAATTCCCACTGTAGATCAACAGATTATGCAATATACTAAAACACAATACAACATCTACTTCTAAAACACTTTACGGAAGCTTAATCGAATTGAGCAAGATCAAGAGAACACATATAACTGAGAAAGGATAAATCAATCACACATAACATAGAAGAAATATCACAGAGAAAGCCTCGGCCTAAAACCCCAACTTTGTATTATCATACAAGTGGAAATCTTGTTCAAGTTACAAAAAGAATCAGCTCTCAAGCTATCCTGCTCTCTCTGCAATCAAACAATACAGCTCACAGACTAAATAGACATAGTATATGTCCTCCTAAAGCCCTCCAAGCCTCCTATTTCCTTGCGCAATTTTTCTTGGGGTCCAATGATGTCACATGTGTGAATTGGCCTCATCAAACTCACTATAAACTTTGATCTAATTACAAAATCCTCAAGGAAAGAATTCCTTCTGCATGCAAGGAATATTTGCAATGGAATATTCTAGAAACTAATAGTACACTGCCCCTCCATCTGATCTCAATTGGGTCTCTGATTGAACTGACATGCATGAGTTATTTATTAGAGAATACTCAGTTATCTGAAGTGCAGTAGTTACATGCATGCAAGCATTAACTAACTGAACTTACATTAATTCAACAAACTATTTGAATTAATCTAACTGGACTTGACTCAGTTAACTAAGTCAACTAATTAAAACTCACTCTTATCTCTTTGACTGATGGATAAATTCCTCAATTAATGGAGAAACTATCGCATGTTCCCACATAGACTTCAAGTTTGATTTTCCTTAACTAATTAACTTAAGATGAATTAATTAATTAATTTACAAACTACTCCTAAGATCAAATTCGAATTTTACTTCACTATTTTAGTATAGGTACTAACTAAAATAGGAAGGTATCCTGAAATGCTATTTATAGAATGTCATTTTTATCACTTCCATTTTTCCATCCATTGTTGCTAAGATCAACGCTGGCTGAACTGCTATTTATAGCAGTGCTATTTTTATCAATTCTATTTTTAGCATTTCTTGTTGCTATTTTCAACATTCCCTCTCAACATGAATGGGATTATCAGTAACCCCAATCCTATCTCTGTGGAACTCAAACTTACATCTTCACAATGCCTTATTCAAGATATCTACATCTTGTTCCTTGGTCGAAACATACAACAACAACATGATCCTCTTAACCACACAATCTCGAAGATGGTGATACTAGATATCTATGTGCTTGGACCTGTCATGAAAAACTAGATTCTCAGAGAGTTTGATACAACTTTGGTTATCGCAGTAGATCACTGTAGGATCCATCATCTAATCAAACAATCCCACTAGAATCTTCTGCATCCAAATGGCCTCACATGCAGCCTAACTAGCAGCCATGTATTCAGCCTCTCTAAGCTAAGTCCAATTGATCTATGTTTCCTGCTATACCAGGAAATTGTAGCTGAACCAAGGTTGAATATTCCTCCAGAAGTGCTCTTCTGATTTGATGGACTCCCTAGACAATCCACATCTGTGAAGCCCTGAAGCTTCACTCCCTCTCTCCGTATGTACCACAATCCGAACTAAGATGTGCCTCTAAGGTATCTTAGCACATGCTTTGTTGCCTTCCAAAACAGATTGGTAGGATAAACCATAGTTTGACTTATCTGGTTCACCACAAAGCATAAGTCAGGTCGTGTGTTCACCATATACATGAGTGAACCCACTAGCTACTGATAAATAGTAGCAGCTACTACCTCACCAGAAGTAGCATCCTCCTTCCTCCAGTTCTCAGCTAGAGGAGTCTGCATGGGCTTGCACTTCTCCATGTGAAAGCGCTTGAGTATCTCATTGGAATACTTGCCTTGAGACACAAATACTTCCCCATCTTTCTGCCACACCTCCATGCCTAGAAAGTAGTGCATAAGGCTCATGTCCTTCATCTCGAACTCTCTTGCAAGGTCCTCCTTGCAAGACTATATCAGATGATCATCACCTATCAAAATCAAATCATCGACATAAAGAACAATGATCAATGGTTTACCTTCTACCATGATGTGGTAAAGGTTCGCATCTGCTTCACTCTTGGTGAAGCCCAAACTAGTGAAATAGTTGTCGATCTTGGTGTACCAAACACAGGGTGCTTGCTTCAACCCATACAGAGCCCTCTTGAGTCTGCACACATGTGACTCATAGTCGAAGGTTTTGAAACCTTCAAGTTGCTCAATGTACACCTCCTCCTCAATCTTCCCATTGAGGAATGTTGTTTTCACATCCATCTGGTGTATCTTCCACCCCATCTGATATGATAGTGCCAACATCGATCTAATCGATGAGTACCTTGCTACGGGAGAAATGTGTCATTGTAGTCAATCCCCTCAACCTGTGAGAAACCTCGGGCAACAAACCTTGCCTTCTGTTTCTCAACACTGCCATCAACCGCCTTCTTTACCTTGTAAAGCCATCTAGAACTCACCACTGACTTGCCCTAAAGCCTTGGGAAAACATCCCACACACTATTCTGAATGAAGAAGGTTCAGTATCTACACACTCCCCAACCAGGGCCATGTACCCAGTGTATCGCTCAGGTGACCTCCTTTGTCTGTGCTGAGAAGTTGGTTGTCCCACATTCTCCCGCGCATACAGCATCAACCTGTTCGCTTCCCTTGAGCGTTTCTGTCCATCTCTGGAAGTATCAACATGAGTGGATGTCTCCACTCTCGGATCCTCTGCATGCGGTTACTCTGCATCAATTTGAGGCTCCTCCTCCTTAGGAACTAAAATTTCCTCATCTACATGCAACTCGATCTCCCTCTGAAGTGATAAGTGCATGGCTTTCTACTCGTCGAACTTCAGATCCCTGGATACCACAGTCCTCTGAGTGGAAAGTAGGTACACCCGACAGTTGTGGGGTGTATCCGTGTACCCCACAAGTATTCCCAACTTAGCTGTTGGGTCTAGCTTCTTCTTCGAATCTTTGGTCACATGACAGTAAACTGATGATCTAAAGATTCGGAAGTGACTTACATTAATTCGCTTCCCAAGATAGGCCTCCATAAGTGTCTTCATCTCGAGTATACGGTGCGGGCTTCTATTATACAAGTATACTATTGTATTGCATGCCTCAGCCCACAAATGTAGTGGTAGGCTTTGGTCATGCAACATCGCTTGAGCTACTCCCACATTCAATCCATTCTTCCTCTCGGCCACCCCATTTTTCTATGGGTTATGGGGTGTCATCAATTCCCGTTTAATACCCTCTGCATTGAAAAAGTCTTTAAATCGTTGGGAGGCATACTCTCCACTATTTTCGTTGCGCAAGGATTTTATTTTCTTTCGTGATTCTTTCTCTGCCAAGGCTTTAAACTCAAAAAAACTCAATAAGGTCTGATCCTTCTTTTGCATAAAGTAGATCCAACATCTATGAGAAAAATCATCAATAAAAATAGCATAGTACCTTTGTTTAGCAGTGGAGGTTGTAGAGAAGGGCCCACAGACATTTGAGTGAACTCACTCCAGATTTTTCTAGCTCTACTGTCTCGATCTGGAAAGGAAGATTTCACATACTTTCCCAAGGTACAACCTTTTCATGTAGTCGTCTACTCAAGTTTTCCCTTGGGTAATCCGGTAGAAATCTATTGTATGATCTTCAGGGCTCCATGGTGTAAGTGGCCTAGTCTTCTATGCCATAGCTTGCCAACATTTTGGCTCTACACCATCTCGGCTTTGGAACTCAAAGCAGTACAGTTGTCTACCTCCAACTTATAAAGGTTCTTGACTCGAATCCCTATTCGCTTTATCTGTCAGTACCGATATGCCTCGGGAATACCTTTCCTTGACTAAAGACTACATCATAGCCTTTATCTTCAAGCATAGTGACAAACACAAGATTCTTCTTTAGACCTGGTACATACTTTACATCAGTTAGGGTGAGGGGAGCTCCATTCTCCCTCTAAGACACAACCGTACCTTCACCTGAAACACGGTACTTTCCATCATCGCCCATCTCGATCCGCATCTAAAGATCCTTCTCCTCCAAGGTACTGAAAATATTCTTGCCACCTGATATGTGGAATGAAGCTCCACTGTCTACGTACCACACACATCCCACCATAGATGAAACCATGCATGCGATAAGTGAGAAATCTAGCTCAAATTGTGAGGCCAGTGCCTCACCATCAGATCCCTTCGAGGAACCCTTCTTGGATTTCTTCTTTGGACAATTTGTAGCATAATGGCCCACTTCATGAAAATGAAAGCATCGCACTTTTGATTTGTCAATCTTCTTCACACCATGGGAAGAACCGGATTTGGGATGGGACGCCTTCCCTTTCCCTTTCCTCGCCTTACTCACTAAGGCAATATTTTCCTCATCTTCTTGCTTAGATGAGGATCCATCTCTGGTGCTTCTTCTTATTTCCTCCTGCATCAGATCTAACCAAAGTCATTCCCAATCTGGCAGTTTTTCTCTCCCATTAACCGAGTCTTAGTAGCTATGCCAGCTCTTCAAGAGACCAAGGAGTGCAAGACTCACCATGTCATCCTCAGTGGTTGTGATCCCTACACTTCCAAGCTCATCCCTGCAGGTGGTGAGATTGTTCAGATATGTAGAGATCATGTCGCCCTTTTCACACTTGATCTTACGAAGCTTGTCTTTCAGTGCCGACTTCCTCTAATCGTGGTTGTTCTGATATAAATATTTCATTGTTTTCCACATTGAAAACGGAATCTCATTTCCATGGAGGCTCGAGACAATGTGGTCTCGAACTCCCTCCATGAGGATTCTCCTTACTCTAGCCACATATTTCTTCCATTCCTCCAGTTGAGTAGCATCAGTCGGCTTGGGGACTTCTTGATCAATGAATTCCTTTAGACCATTATCTTCTAACACTGCCTCCATGTGATCCTTCCAAGCTATATAATTCAAGCTGCCATCAAGGGCATACTCGAGTCTTAAACCACTAAACACCATAGGTGAAATTGAGATGTGATAAGAACTCGATTTTTACATTCAAGAACACAAACTTCAAACTTCTCCTTCTTATATATTGTTCTTCGCCTTGATCACCTTTGCTCTGATACCATGTAGAAATTCCCACTATAGATCAACTAATTATACAATATCCTAAAACACAATACAAGATCTACTTCTACAACACTTTGCAGAAGCTTAATCGAATTGAGCAATATCAAGAGAACACATATAACTGAAAATGGAGAAATCAATCACACATAACACAGAAGAAATATCACGGGGAAAGCCTCAACCTAAAATCCCAACTCTGCATTATCATACAAGTGGAAATCTTGTTCAAGTTACAAAAAGAATCATCTCTCAAGCTATCTTGCTCTCTCAGCAATCAAGCAATACAACTCACAGACTGAATAGACATAGTATATGTCCTCCTCAAGCCCTCCAAGACTCTTATTTCCTTACACAATTTTTCTTGGGGTTCAATGATGTCACACTGACTTTAATCTCTGATCTAACTGCACAATCCTCAAGGAAATAATTCCTTCTACATGCACGGAATATTCACAATGGAATATTCTAGCAACTGATAATACACTGCCCCTCCATCTAATCTCAACTGGGTATCTAACTGAACTGACATGCATGAGTTATTTATGAGAGAATACTCAGTTATCTGAAGTGCAGTAGTTACATGCATGCAAGCCTTAACTAACTGAGCTTACATAATTCAATAAACTGTTTGAATTAATCTAACTGGACTTGACTCAATTAACTAAGTCAACTAATTACAACTCATTCTTATCTCTTTAATTCATGGATAAATTCCTCAATTAATGGAGAAATTGTTGCATGTCCCCAAATAGAATTCAAGTTTGATTTTCCTTAACTAATTAACTCAAGATGAATTAATTAATTAATTTACAAACTGCTACTAAGATCAAATTCGAATTTTACTTCACTATTTTTGTATAGGGACTGATTAAAATAGGAAGGTATCCGGAAATGCTATTTATAGAATGCTATGTTTAGCACTTCCATTTTCCATCCATTGTTGTTAAGATCAACACTAGCTGAACTACTATTTATAGCAGTGTTATTTTTAGAAATTCTATTTTTAGTATTTCTTGTTGCTATTTTCAACAATACCTACAGATACAATAGGTAAGAAGTTATCTGAAACCAATGCCAAAGAAGTCAATACTTTATTAGGAAGTCTGTCAGAATCAGAATTCGTCGAAGTCATGCAGATCAAGACAACCAAAGAGATATGGGACAAAATCATGCAAATCAAGACAGCCAAACTCTTAGAATTTAGTATGAAACTCTCAAGATGCATAGTGATGAAAGTATTACTAGTTACTTTTTATGTGTAGATGAGATTGTTAATTGTATGAAGAATCTAGGTGAAGAGATACGGGATGCTACTTTAGTAGAGAAATTTTTGAGATATTTGTTTTCTAAATTTGAGTCAAAAGTATATGCCATAGAGGACAAGTAGGATCTTCAATCTATTATTGTTGTTCAACTTCATGGAATTCTAACTACATTTGAAATGAGTAAAGGAGGTCCATCAGATATGAGAGAAGTCGCTTTCAAAGCTTCAGCAAACGGAAAAGAAAAGGAAGAGCACAATGAATCAAGACATATTTTAAAAGAAGAAGATGAGGTAAACTTTGTCAAGAAGCTTCATGATCCGGATTCAAACAGGAACGCAACAAAATACAGAGGTAACCATATACACAAAGATGTAGCGGAAATAATACTTAATTTCATTAATGGAAAATACTAAAATATGCTTACAACCAGAAATGGAAATAAACCAGCTAGGGCGATGGTAGCTTATCTCTGAGACGAGATGTGGTGGCTACATGCTCTGAATTGTGTTACAATGAGGCTCAAAGGCCTATTTATTGTTGAGAAACAATGGAAAACCCTTCACATTCCAAAACCTAACCCTAGAAGATGAAACGCCAAATTGTGGGCCCCGTTTCTGGGTAAGTTGGTACATCAACTTCCTAGGGTCGCGAATTGGTCATATTATCTCCGTTTGACGTGCATGATAGCCCGTTGGAAATATCTCTCCAAGGACTATGACGGAAAATATGATTTTTTGATAGAAAAATTGCTAGCAGTAGATTTCCAAAAAAGCGTCGTTTAGGGCCTCAAAATGGCTCCAGAAGTTTAGGACCCGAAATTTGCTAAAAATAGTAAACTGTGCTACAATTTAGGAAACTAAAAAGACTGAAAGAGACAGTTGTGGGGGTCCAAATGAGATAGGTGGGTGGCCACCAACATCCACCTGGATCACTTCAACGAGGTTTCGGAAGATTCAGAGGTAAGCTATGTTGGGTATACGACCAAAGTCCCACATTGACTAGAAGTGGGGAGGATCATGGGTATATAAGGATGGACAAATATCTCCATTGGTATGAGGCCTTTTGGGTAAAGCCCAAAAACAAATCCATGAGGGCTTAGGCCCAAAGTGGACAATATCATACCATTGTGGAGATATGTGGTGTCCAGAGTCCTAACAAGTGGTATCGGAGCCATGCCCCGAAGTTAGCCAAGTGGATGAATCCTCGGAATGCTGAACGAAGGTGGTGGGCCTCGGTAATATCACGATGGGATCCGTGGATGAGCTCGGTTAGACAGGTGGTGTGCTCCGGATTCTTCATGGACGTGTCCTGGTCCCAACACGGTGAAGAGGAGTTGACTTGGGATAGAGCAAGCTCTCGAGGCAGGTGGTGCTTCCATGTAAGGCGTGTGATTCCAATGCATTGGAGCGGAGAATCCTGGTTGGTAGAGAGTGGACGGATGGATAATTGTTTGAGGGGAGGCTCGATGGTCCTTTGTTCGAGGGGAGGATTGTTGGGTATACGACCAAAGTCCCACATTGACTAGAAGTGGGGAGGATCATGGGTATATAAGGATGGACAAATATCTCCATTGGTATGAGGCCTTTTGGGGTAAAGCCCAAAAACAAATCCATGAGGGCTTAAGCCCAAAGTGGACAATATCATACCATTGTGGAGATATGTGGTGTCCAGAGTCTAAAAAGCTATTATTCAAACTATTTGCTTGTGGTAGAGTTAGGCATTCTGCTACAAAATGTCCTCATAAAGATAATCATGAAAAAGGAAAGCAATCTGCAAAAGGCAATAGAAAACAGGTTGTTAATAGAAAAATTTACTAGACTCATGAAGATAGTGATGGATTATCTAATAGTGATTAAGATGAAACTGAACAAGATTATAAAATTCTCATGGCTTGTGACAATGATGATTTTCTGGATGTCTTAGAAGAGGAAGACTTTCTTGAAGAAATCACTAAACTCAAAATATGTTTGGAAGAAAAGAACATGATCATAGACATGTTAACACATCAAGTCACTGAAAGAGAAAAGCACAATGAAAAACTAGAATGCAAAGTCATGGGTCTAAGAAAAGAGCTTGAGAAGACAAAATCTCTTAATCTTATATTTGCTAAAGGATTAGAAACTTTAATTGAGATCATCAAGGTTCAGTGCTCTCCTCTTATAAAGTGTGGTCTTGGATATACTGAAGAATAATCCCAATCACAAAAGTTGTCAGCTCCACCAGGAACTATCTTGATGCAGCAAAGACCAGTGAACAGTATGTCAATCGTCAGCAAAATCCTAAAAGTACTCATCAGGTAAATCATGCTCAATTCACTCCAAGGATGAACATCAATAGAAGCATCAACCAAAAGGTAAACAATACCAAAATATTCTATGATCACAGAAACTTCTTTAATGGACAATGCTTTTCATGCCATAACTTTGGGCATAAGGTTACTCAATGTGTTGTTTACAAAACTATCATGAATAGAGAGCACAAAATCATAGCACAACAGGAATCAAGAAAAGTTCTTATATTAACTTTTCTCCTCTTGAACATGAAATTGAATGTTCCTTTTGTAATAACTTTGGTCATGAAGAATCTGAATGCAGGAACAAATTTCGGCCAACACTTCAAAACGAGAAAACATCATCAAATTCCAACGTATGGAGAAAGAAGGAATTTCAATCAGAAAGATGTGGCATAGCTCTGTTTGTAAAAGGACAACAAAATCAGTGGTACATTGATAGTGGATGCTCTAAACACATGACAGGTGATAAAGAGAAACTTCATTCATATAATGCTTTAGAAAAGGAAAAGAATGTCTCCTTTGGAAATGACACACCAACTGTCATTAAAGGTAAAGGTTCTGTTTATTTGAAAGAAAAGTTTAAAACTAGAAATTTCATGTATGTTGATGGTTTAAAACATAGCTTTTTGAGTGTCAATCAAATGTGTGATCAAGGAAATGAAGTTTTGTTTCGATCAAATGGATGTGTGGTTCATGAGCTTGATACAGGGAAGGACTATAATCAATGGTACAAGAACTCCACAAAATCTATACATACTAAAAGGAGGACAAAAATAATGTTATATAAGAAAAGAATATGAAAATTGGTTATGGCACAAAAGATTGGAGCATCTAAGATTTTCCCAAATAAGAAAAGCATGCAGGCTCAAGGCGGTTCGTGATCTTCCAGATATCAGCATCCCAGAAAATACCATTTGAAAACCATGTCAATTCATTTAGCAAACCAAAGTTCATTTTAATGAAAAAGAAGGATCAGAAAGTAAGCCTCTTGAACTCATCCATACTAATTTGCGTGGACCAACTAGGAAAAAGTCACCTCATGGAGAAGAATACTTTATTTTATTCATTGATTATTTTTATAGAATGTTTTGGATAGGTCTACTAAAGCATAAAGTTGAAGCATTTGAAAATTTTAAAGCCTTCAAAGCTTTAGTTGAAAATGAATCAGACCAAAAAATCAAATGTATCAGATCTAATCAAGGGGAAGAATTCATATCAAGTGAATTTTTTGATTTTTGTGAACAACATGGAATAAAAAGGTAGTTCTCTATTGCGAGAACTCCATAACAAAATGGCATAGTGGAAAAAATGAACAGAACAGTTCAACAAATGGCTCGAGCTCTGCTTGATGAATTTGGAAATCTTGCCACCTTCTGGGGTGAATCTGCATTTACTGTCGTGAATGTTCTCAACAAAGATAATGTTCAGGTAAATAGTGATCAAACTCCATATGAACTTTGGTATGGTAAGCCTCCTACTGTAAAACACTTTAGAGTTTTTGGAAGAAAATGTTTCATCAAAAAAACTGATGAAAAAATTGGTAAGTTTGAACTCAGAGCAGACAAAGGAATTCTTCTTGGTTATTCATCTAGAAGGAAAGGATACAAATGTTATAACAAGAGACTTTGGAAAATTGTTGAATGCATTGATGTTGTAATTGGTGAAGCATGCAGAAATCCACAACAGATAAAGTCAACAAAGGATGATGATAATGAGGAATATGATGAATGATTTTTTGTATCAAATCAAAATGATATAGAAGAAGAACCCAATGAAGCATCAGAAGAAGACACAACTGATAGGGAAAATACTCCATCTAGGTATGCTCAAAATAATAATCCAGAATCTCAAATTCTAGGAGAAAAAGGGTCTGGAGTATAGACAAGAAGAAATCTTGTAGGAACTTCCAGTTATCTAGCATTACTATCCTCCATAGAACCATAGAATTTTAATGAAGCTAGCAAAGATGAATGTCGAGTTAAGCCAATGAATGAAGAACTTGACCAAATTGAAAATAATGATACTTGGGAACTAGTTCCTAGAACTTTTGATAAAAATGGTATAGAAACAAAATGGATATTCAAGAATAAATTGAATGAAAATGGAGAGGTTATTAGAAACAAAGAAAGACTTGTTTGTAAAGGGTATGCTCAACAAGAAGGTATAGACTTTGAAGAAACATTTGCACCTATTGCCAGACTTGAAGCCATAAGAATGTTTCTTGCTCTTTCAAGTTTTCAGAAATTCAAAGTGTATCAAATGGATGTAAAATCTGCATTTCTTAATGGAGAGTTAGAAGAAGAAGTTTATATTGAACAACCAGAAGGATTCATTCTAGGAAATGATGAAAATCTTGTATGCAAGCTCAAAAAGGCTCTTTATGGACTGAAACAAGCTCCAAGGGCTTGGTATTATTGCCTTGACAAATATCTACAACAACAAGGGTTCACAAAAGGATTTGCAGACAACAACTTATACACCAAGATTGAGAATGATAAACTACTAATTATTGTTTTTATGTTGATGATATCATCTTTGGCAGCAATGAAGAATCTATGAGTCAGAACTTTGCTTCGATTATGCAACAAGAATTTGAAATGTCCTTACTTGGTGAACTTACTTATTTTCTTGGTCTACAAGTACAACAAACAAAAGATGGTATTTTTCTTTCACAAACTAAATATCTCAAGTAGATTCTGAAGAAGTACGGAATGGAATATTCTAAACAAGTATGTGCTCCAATGGTAATAGGATGTAGTCTCAATTCTAATGATGAATCACCTACAGTGAATCAACCAACCTACATATCTATGATTGGAAGTTTGCTCTATCTAACAGGTACCAGACCTGATATCATGCATGCAGTAGGAATTGTTGGAAGGTTCCAAGCAAATCCAAAGGAATCACATCTTCAAGCTGTAAAAATAATATTCAAATATCTTCAAGGAACTCAAGACTTTGGTCTATGGTATCCTAAAGATACAGGTCATACTCTTCATGCATATATAGATGCAGATTAGGCAGGAAATGTTGAGTTGATCAAAAAGCACTAGTGGAGGTGCATTTTATATGGGATCACAGTTAGTATCTTGGTTCAGCAAGAAACAAAGTTTGATTTCCTTATGTACAGTTGAAGAAGAATATGTGGTTATTGCATCTTGCCTCACACAACTACTATGGATGATGCAAACATTGCAAGACATTCAAATCACATGTTCTCCACCCATCTCCATTCTATGTGATAATACAAGTGCCATTAGCATTTCAAAAAATCTTGTCATGCACTCCAAGACCAAGCACATACTCATTAAGTACCATTTTATATGAGAACAAGTGCTTGAACAAAAGGTTAAATTGGAGTATGTTCCCTCCAAAGAATTGGTTGCTTATATATTTACCAAAACACTTCCCAGTGAAACATTTGAATATCTCAGACAAAATTTGGGAGTAGTTTCTTCATCATCCTGATGTTAAATCACTTTTGAGAGGAAGGTTCCTATATGTGGGTTTCATGAAGGATAGTCGTGTATATACGCAAGTTTCGATGGCTGCGGGAGCATATATGTTTTTCTGATAAGAAAACAGTGGGTTAGACTCCCACATGAATGCTTAGTATAATATTAATAGAGTCTACTAATATGATTTGTTCATTGATTTTTATCTGATTAATGAACATGCATTGATGAATGATTTGTTGACAATGCACAGGTATCATAGGTTCAGCAGGAGCATTAGCCTTCACAAACTTTCTGCATTGTTGACATTATGGTTTTTGATTTCAGCTATGGTTTCAAATATTCATATCCATTGTTTCATAGGTCATGTAAAGATCTAGGGTGTAATATGTCTCCTTTTGTCATAGTCTATTTTTGAATGAGTTCTATTGGACATATGATGTACTTTTTATCCCCACTTTGCATGGGAAGGATGATGTAATAATTGATATATTTCATTTATGTATAAAAAATTGGTATAACCCCACTTTGTTGGGTGGATGAGTCAAATTTGGTGTATCCCCACTTGGTTTGATGATTGATGTATGTATGAGTCATTGGTGATAGGAATTGCATACTCACATAGCTAAGTTATAGAGTCATGTTATTCTTTTGAAAAATATCTCTACAGACTTTGCATGTACTCATGGGGAGCATGGACAACATAGTGTATCTCAAAGGGGGAGAATATGTTGGTCCGCCATTTGACCTTGATGTCACGGGGGGAGATTATTTTGATGTAGCTTGATATTTTGGTGTTGTTTTCTATCTCTGTCAGGTTCAATTGCTTGAAGTAATCAACACCAATATGGTTTCCATCAAGTCCAAAGGGGAATATTGTTGGCATTACGATACAAGTGTTGTCCTTGATGGCAACTCACTCACTGGTCAGCTCAAATTTGATAAAGGAAAACTCTCATTTTAACAAGTCAATTCAAAGGTAATAGGACAATGGTATAGAAGAACAGGAAGTTGGAACAAAGGTCTACTGATCAGGATCAAGAATTTGAAGGAAAAGGATGTTGTAAGCTATATACGCAAGTTCATCTTGTCAAAACAGCGTATACATGTAGGTAAATAGAACAAAAAGAGTGTATAGGTATGCACGTACTTTCACAAGAGGAAAAGCGTGTATGGGTTGCAAAATCAAGGAAATTCAAGACTAAAGAATACCAAGGGTCAATAGCATGGTATTTACCCACAATATTGAGTGGATTAATGACTATTTGATCCCATCCAAGAATGCCACAAGTTCTAACTATTGCTTTGGTTTGAGGTAATGAGAAAGGCCAAAAGCTATATAAGTAGGAGAAGATCAAAGGGTCAAGTGGGCAAGTGAAAGGGTTTCTCAGGAATACTTCTATCTGAAGTATATTTTATGTTGTAGGGGCTACGATTATGATATAATATGAAACATTGTGTGCACCTTGAATTCAATGTTGGATCAAGATCATGAGACTTGAAATGACTTATCATTGAATGATCTGATATTGATTAGGCTAGCTCTGATTGCTTACACATGTTTTATTCCTTAAATGTCATTATATGGGTATGCCTAAAATTTGGAATAGCATCGAAGTTGTAAGTTAGTATTTATATATCTATATGTTGTTTCACCTTGGTGAAGGTGCGTATACACGCTAGTTCAAAGCTTCCTAGTAGTATATACAAAATAAAATCCTGTTGTTCAGAAATGGTTGATCTATATGATCAGTAATGTTGGTTTTCTGTTGTTTGTCAATGATATCTTCTTAGATCTGAAAGTAGAACGAAATGCATAAGGATATTGAATCTGATTGATTGGTTGATTAAGTGGAAGGGTGATATTTACTACTAACTGTCTAGATCTCTGTAATTTGACAGTAGATGTTCATAATATTACTGGTTGGTACACATTTGATTCAGAAGTTTTTTATGATTCAGTAGTTTTGGAGGTATACATAGGTTTGGTTAAAGGAAGTAGCGTATACACACAGGTTAGGTTCATTAAAGTATTGTATGCATTCTGATGTATGATTTTTTAGGTTGCAGCTGGTTCTGAATGATGATGAAGGTTTCTAGCTTAACCATAGTGTTCTGTTGACTGTGATCTGACTGTTCAAATTGACTGTTTGTTGGTTGATGCAGTTATTATTTGAGCTTCAAAGTTTCTAATGGGTACAGTATGAAAATTTGATGAAACGAGACCTTTATATTGTGTTATTGTGTATGAGGAGCATCCATTCTGAAAATTTATGAAACATGGTCCCTGGAGGAAGAGAGAAGGTCGTACCCTTCTGTAGGTCGGTGCCTACATAGTAGTAAACATATCAGCTAGTACAAGAGCTAGGGGGTTATAGCTCCCTTCCAGTAGAATTTGGAGAATGAGAGAAGGTTGTAGCCTTATGCAAGTGGGTGCCTACATATTGGTATGAGTTTGCACCAATACAAAATTGTAAACATGATTTCTTTATATTAAAAAGAAGACAAAGATGACAGGAGTAGGTGGTTTTTCTCCCGCATTAGGTTTCCACCTTAAATCTTGGCTCTCATGTGTGTTGCTTGTGTGTGATGGTTTATTATGTTATTACTGCACATAGTTACTATAAAATAAAGTATTGATGCACTGATTAAAGATCAACACATGATGAATTAACTAAATCATAAGTTCTCTAGGTATACATTGGTTTCTTAAATCACAGTTGCGTGCACATGCAAGTTCACTTCACTGAAGTAGCGTATATAAATATGATTGGAAATGAAAAATTATTGAATTGTAAATATTGATTCACCTGCCCTCTTAGTATTATTTCCAACAATAGACCATAATTCGAAGGTTGAATTTCAAAACCAGGAAGCAGGTCATAATTCTAAACCTCGGGACCTCGAAAGGTCAAACTATTGGAATCCCTTGGAACTTTTGAACTTCAAAATTTCAAATATCGGAATCTTAGGTCCTCAGAAGGATGGAATATTGGAACCCCTTGGAACTTAAGAATTTCGGGATTTTGTAACTTCTTAGAATTTTTTTTTTTAAGTGTCAAGGGATGCGGGGAGCAGGGTTTACAAAGTAAATATTTTTCAAAACCAAGGGTTAAGGGACCCTTTCTCTATCTAGTGGGCGCCAGTATTGCAGCAATAATGCTGCAACTCCTGGGACTTCCTTCTTTACTTTTATCAACCCGGTATTTCGTAACAAACTTGGAAGCGACGGTGTTGTATGCACAAGTACTAGCTCTTGCCGCAGCTGTCACTTGGTCAGTTGGCACAAGTCCGCTAGGCGCTTAAGCCAACTTCTATGAGCTCTTAGAAGAACATTTTTAACTGATGGATGAAAGCTAACTCAAAGGAAGCTAATCTACTTGTGGAAAGAAACTGAAAGCCAAAAAGTAACGCAAACCCTAGCAAACCCTAATTCTACCAGCTAGTCCTACTGATGCAAAGGAGAGAATGAAAACTACTGGAAGAGATGCCAATACTTCTCTGAAGGTAAAATACATGTGTCTAGACTACCTTTATCTGAAGAAAACATTTTTTTGTATTTTTGAATAATTTATTAGAATTATCATGCATGTTCTTTTTAACTGGCTTTTTACCGTGCAGGGGTGGATCAAGGAGGATAAATGCTTGGAAGAGGTCGGGAAGGTTCAAAGAGGGTCTAAGGAGTCCCTACACCCTTCTGAATAGTTTCAAAATGTTTGGTTATCAACAAACCTCATTTGTGAGCTTCTACAGGAAGTGTGTAGGGGTTCTAAAGGATGTTCAGAGATTTCTACAGGATGTTCAGAAATTTCTATAGGATGTTTGAAATGTGGATTTTAGAGGATGGGTGAGTGAGGGAAGATGCATGAATGGATAGGGAGGTAGTATAGGGGCCAAGAGTGACCCGAGGACTGGTGGATGGAGTGGTGACTTGGCTTAAAGAAGGCTAAGACAATGATGGAGCAAGAAGGTAGGGTTACGTGGGAAAAAGGACAGGTGTGAGACGAGGAACCTAGCTAGGAGTTGGAATAGCTGGCTCTGATGAAACTTTAGTGGATGAGAGAGTGGTAGAGATGCCCTGCACAGTGTACATTTAACCGAATCAACAACGTCTTACAAATAATCAAAGTCCTAGCTAATCTAATCTAACTGTCAATAAAACAAATGAACATTAGCTTTATTTAGAAAGAAAACCATGTACATCAATCATGCAAAGAAACATTTTAGAGATCTGAACCCATAACTAACTTCTGCAAATGAAAACAGTACACTAAGGATTGCATGGTCAAGCAAACTAGTGTTTTTGTTGGGGCAGCACTGTTTCTTCAATTCCAGCCCCTGATCCAATAAGGATGAGGCGAAACAGAGAGTGTTGTTGACCCTTTTCTTGGAGCTTTTTCCTGTTATTATCCTACCAATCCATTTTAAACATCTGAAGCAATTCTATTCATAAACAGTGACCTATTTAACCAACACAACTAAATCTGCCCAACAGAAATACGTTTCAAATGCATAAAAGGAAAACAACGATGCATAAAGGAAAGGTAACAGTACAAAAAGGAAGCCCTAGGCTCTCAGGTTGGGCCCAACCCTGAGAGCTATGGCTCCTATAGAAAACTCAGAGTTGATATAAAATCGGACTGCTTCTCATTATCAAAAAATAGTCATAAGTCAAGAGTTATGCCCAAAATGGCTACAAGAGAACAAAGTAGAGCTAACAGCACTGTAGTGCAAAATATGTAATGGTTTCCGAAAGTTCCTCATGAAGGCTGAGACCTTAACATTTATAGACCACGAGGGCCCTAGCTGGCCTCCTAAATCTATGGGACTTGGTTGTCCAAACTGTGAGTAGACAGCCCCTTCCAAAATCTGCTTGGCTGCCTTCCAGATCCAGTTTTAGTGGCCTTTGGAGCTCGGAGTTTGGGGTGAAGATCCGAGGAAGGCTTTTTAATGCCATAGAAAACCCCCCTATGAATCCTCACCTCAATATTGGCTGTCTTCTAGCCCATGATTTGCTCGGTTTTGCTCCAACATGTGTAAAAATACCTGAAATGAGCACGTGTTAGCGACCTAGGAAGAGTGACTATGCTTATTCGTACAAATTACATAAACATACTAAAAAATAATGCATAAGCTATGAAAAATGAAGGATTGAACAAGGACTGAACAAGGATAATTAGGCCAAATGAGCCCAACAAGTTACCAAATTTGGGGCTCATCACTATCCTCGGATAGGACACATGGTAGTCGTTCATTGGCCCTTAGGAGAAGACATTGGCAGATGAAATCAGCATGGCATGGAAGGAAGTATTGATCATAGGAAGAACACCTCTGGTGCAACATTATTTTTTGGAAACTGCTTAGTGTCCTAGGTTAGCAATAAAAAAACTCCATTTCTTTTGATTGGGAAGGAAGTATTGATGATAGGAAGAACACCTCTGGTGCAACATTATTTTTTGGAAACTGCTTAGTGTCCTAAGTTAACAATAAAAAACTCCATTTCTTTCTCAATTGCTAAAGCAGAGTATATTACAATTGCCATTTGTTGCTCGCAAATTCTATGGATTAAGAAGACCTTGAAGGACATTAAGGTAGAGTTAGCTAATCCCATTCCAATCATGTGTGATAATACGAGTGCCCTTAACATCTCTAAGAATCTTTTCATGTACTCAAAGACCAAGAACATCCCTATCAAGTTCCATTTCTTAAGAGATTAGGTTGTGGCTAGTGTTGTTTGACTTCAACATGTGGCCACTAAAAACCAACTTGCAGACATTGTTATTAAGCCACTAGCAAGAGAACCCTTTGAATATCTCAGGCAAAAGATAAGGGTTGTGACTCCTCCTCCCAAATGACTTAATTATAATGTGTGTTCACAGTTACTCAATGTATGGGATCAATTGAAGAGTAGGATGCAATGGTTTAGGGGGAGTTTTCAAGAGTATCCTTTGCCAATTAGTGCATTGGTGCATTGGAGAAGAAAAATAATGAAGAATACCATGTATGGCTACAGGGGGAGATTATGTTGTTGTCATCAATTCAAAAGGGGGATATTGTTGGACTATTGACATTGTCTTATTGATTAGTGGCGCTTTGTTTTTTGGCAATGATGTCAATCAAACTAGCATTGAGGTGCAAATAATGGCAGAGAGTTTGTAGCCATGGTTCAAGTATAAAATGGGATCAATGACTATATTTGACCTTCTCCATTCATTGGTGCTTTGAAAAATATTTCCAATGGTATGTGGAAGTCCATAAATGGATCACATGATCAAAATTTATTGATAGCCAAAGTAAGGATCTTGAATTCGTAAGGAGCAGGGTAAATTTCAAAACCACCAAAGTAGGCTGAAGTTTGGAACCAAGAAGTGGGTCCAACTTCAGAACCTCAGTGCCTTGGAAGGTTGAAATATCAAAACCCCTTGTAACTTCAAAACTTTGAAATTTCGGAGGTCAGAGTCTCAGGACCTCGAAAGGACAAAATATTGGAACCCCTCGGAACTTCAAAATTTCAAGATTTTTAACTTCTTAGAAAATGAATTTTTTCAAAAGTGTTGAAGGATACGAGGATCATGGTTTACAAAGGAAATCATTTTCAAAACCAAGGACTAAGGGACCCTTTCTCTCTCCTCAAACTGGACACATGGCAGTTGTTGATTGGCCCTCGGGGGTTGATGGTAGCAAATGACATCAGCATGACGTGGTTGTATAGAGGACACATGGAAGTAAAATTTAGCATTATTGAATGGTCTAACAGGGCAAATCCTAGTGGCACATGTCACTAGTAAGGAGACGCCACATGGAAATGTGATGAGAGCATGCTTTCATCCTGGAAGCATATCAGAGGTTAGGGATTTTGTAACTCTATTGTAATTTCCTTTTGAGAAATTTTCGATATGTGGACCTTCAATGTTAATTGACACTTGGTCATGGAGCCCATGGAACCAAGGGCATAGAGCAAGGCTTAACACCTAAGTGTTGTGGAGATGCCGCATGGGAAGTACATTTTAGAGGTTAGAATTTTGTAACTCCTTCATAATTGTGTTTTGGAGAAAGTCCCAATACAGGGACCTCTGGTGTTGATTTGTACTTGGTGATGGAGAACAAAAAACTAAGGGCATGGTGAACAGCTTAGCACCTAAGTGCTATGGCGATGCCACATGGGAAGTATATTTCGGAGGTCTGAGTTTTCAAAACTCTCTATAATTGCAATTTGAAGAAAGTTTTGATATAGGGAACTTCCGATGTTGATTGGCACTTGGTCGTGGGGCCCAAAGAACCAAGGGCGTAGTGAAATAAGACAGGGAGATAGGCCCCCAATGGGATCCTGAATGGATTAGCACCTAAGTACTATTTGTCAGTCACAACACCCAGTCTCATGGTGGAAAAACAATAAGAGTCACAGCAAAAGGGGCTAAAGGCCAATATCAGAATCTCGTGATTTCATAATGTCTTGGGTTAATAAATTTACAATATAAGAGGCTCTAAAATTCCAATACAAAGGTGTATGAAGGATGAATGATTCTAAAACTAAGATTAACTACATGAAGAAGAGTTGGTCTCTGCAATAATGGTGACTATAGAGATTGCTGAGTCAAGGCAGCAAGGCCCACAATTGTGCAGGATGATTTAAAGGAGTTTGTCATGAGTTGAAGTAAGACACCTCTAATATCCCCGTGCATGCTTTATTGAGTTAAATGAAGAACAAACCCTCAACGTTTAGAGTTCTAATAAAAGTTCAAAAAATCCATATTGAATTTCATTTTAGGCTCTGTGAGCTATTAATAAGCATGGAAGAACCTCCTGGGAGTGTGCAAGTTGACTTAATATTTATGTCTCAACATGGGGACACTTAGGTATTGATCCTCATGTTTATCTCCCTCCTCTCCTTCTCTCTCTTCCCATCCCTCTCTCCCCCATCTCACTCTATATGCATCTTCCTAACTTTCTTTGTCTTTCTCTTCTTTTCTCTCTCCCCCTGCCATCTATATTTATACCTCCCTCCATCTCTCCTTATTTTTCTCTCTATCTCAACCCCCTAAACATATAACACACACTCCCTCTCCCCATATCTATCTATATATATATATATATATATATATATATATATATATATATATCTCCCTCTTCCTTTCCCTCTCTATCTCTTCCCCTTCTCTCTCTCTCTCTCTCTCTCTCTCTCTCTCTCTCTCTCTCTCTCTCTCCCTTTCCACTCCCTCTCCACCTTTCTCTCTCTATGTTTTTCTTCCCCTTTCAACTCCATCTCTCTCTCCTCTCTCTCAAGTCCTCTCTCTTTTTCCTTCCTCTCTCTCCCCTTCTCTCCCACCTCCCTTTGTCTCTACCCCCATCATACACACACTCTCTCTCGACCCTCCAACTCTATCACTATCTCCCTCCCTCTCTCCTTCACTCTCTCCCCCCTCCATATATATGTCTCCCTGTCTCTCTCCAATAAATATTAAAATAAATTGTATCTAAAATCATAATAACATATTGAAATTTAAAAGTTATAGATATTACTCAATACACATTATTAACATACACTAATAACAACTAGACAATTCCATTAATAATATTCTAAATCCAAAATTATTTATATAAAAACAATTTAGTATTATAACAAAAGGAAAATAAATACATAATAATTAAAATAAATAAATAAAATTAGTTTGTAAAACTTACTCAACTATTAAATGTCAAAATATGAATGACAGTGAGAATTAGTTGTATGATAGAATTTATGGAAGCAAGGAAGCAACAGGAGCAGTTTGTATATAAAATCCATGTCATTGCTCAACATAATCTTTCCCTATATTTGTAGATCTAATATGAAATGGAGTGAGAGTTGGGTTGATAATTTACAACATGTCTAAAACTTAATGTAAATATTTTTGGATAAATAGAAAAAATATATAATAATATTATTTTGTAGTTCAAACTTTTGTTATCCATATTGTTTTGAGATAGTTCTTCCAAGTTTATGGTGTGATTATTCACAATGAACTGTGTAAAAATAATAATATTAGTTTAATGTACTTAATATATAATATGGTTTCCTTGGAAAAAAAACGTGGTTTCCAAACTAACAAAGTATGTGTGTGTGGGCACACACAAATTATCAATGTGGACTAAATTTGTAAATACATAATCTCGTTTCTAGTGAACAATGGGGTTGGGTTGAGGCTTTTACATGCTTCTCCTTCGATATACCAAGTGCATTTAGATCAACAAGTGTTGATCTAGTTACAAATTTCATCATAGAATAACTTAGAAGCAAGGCATATTTAAGATAAATAATATCAAAATTGTAAATATAAACTATATATTTATAATTCATCTAATATTTTATTCTTCAATTCAGCACTATAAATGTAAAATATATATTTTTATATAATGTTTCAAAAAAAATCTAATATTTTACTCTCTATATTATGTTATATAATATATAATTAAATAATATCTAATATGCCAACCACTTCTACAATAAATAAATAAATAATAAAATAAAATAAAATAATATTCCATTCAACCAACACAAAACCTAAAAGCCAATCAAATAAAATAATCTTTTATATAACAAAAACAAAACCTAAAAACAAAGCAATATTCAACTTACATGTATAAAAGGACAAAAACAAACACAAATATATAAATACAAAAACAAAACACAAACAAATAAATTCTTAAATACTATTTACATTAAATGTCATGTGGGATGAAAAAAATAGTGGTGTTCAAATACCTATCGGTTGATATATGATGTGATTAGTTAATTTGTTCGCAATATAATGAATGTATTTTAAAGTTGGAGTTAAACTTTTGGGATCAATTTTGATATATAATTGTAAAAATTATAAATTTGAATTTATGTAATTTGAATACTTTTAACATTATTTATATTTATTTATCACATTTCATAATATAGGATTTTATTATTTAATCTTTCAAAATTTAAAATTTTTAAAATATTAAATTTATGTAAAATATATTTTAAATAATTAAATATATGATAAAAACCATTTTTTACAATTAAATATTAAATATCACAATCTGACTTAAATCCCACCAATGATTTTTCAAAATTATATATATAAATAAATAAATAATAAAACATCGTACAATCTCACTTACTATTGTGTCACAAAACATTTTGTTAACAATTCACAAGGTATATGACGTCAAAGAGCTGATTTACGAAATCTGAACTGGTTAAAATATGGTGGCGCCATCCTTCTCCGGTAGCTTATTCTTGGTCATCATGAATCAATGCAAAGTAATACGGTCTCGTCTCTGCACATTGGACAAGAGATTTGACGACGAAACCAGGAGTATATGCAGCTCGAATGATAACGATGGTTGCAGGGCAATTGTTTTGCAGATTCCCTGGTGGAAAGCAAATCATGACAAATCACACACCACGATTCATCTCCATTGTTGTGGGAAACGGTAACTGTTGCCAAACACTTCATTGCCACTGTTGCTTTAAACAGCGCATCTATGTCGCCTATCAGGTTTATGTTGAGAGCAACAGTTTCATGTTTGAAATCAAAAATATACGTAATATCCTCGAGGCGTCGTATCACTTCACGCCAACTGAATTTCGAGCTCCACATAATTTGCAGACTAAAGGGATGCCCATCTGATTGTTAACAGAAATCCCATATATGGCGAAACAGAATTGTATTGTCCCCCAGCGCAGTTGTCCTATTGTTTTCACCAATTTCTTCTGTCAAATTATCTTCACTAATTTCATCTGTTACGTCTGTATTATTTAAATATCTCGCATGCATTGTGTACTCTTCAAGCCATCTCGCATCGTTTAGTTCAGTAATTTCAACATTTTCTTTTAAATTCTCGAGTTCCCAACATTCGTCCATACAGTCCTGCAACGTAAATGGGTATACTGTACTAACTAATCGGGCAGTCACACTAGAGACCAGATGCGATTCAGTATCTCCAATTTCAGTTCTATGGCGTTGTTCACTAACGATGTCTACTCTGTCTTCGGCTTCTAATTGTCTCATAATATGAAGAAGTAGGCCTCTCTCTAGTTCGGTATACGAACAATTTTTCTGCACTCGGTTGATATTGGACGTGCCTCTGTTCCCACAATCCATCTTCGTCTGATGCTCAGAAAACTGGGCGCAAATATGATCCTACTTCGGTTTATGGAATGAAAGTGCGTATATTCTTACTGCGATAAGATGAATTAAAGGAAGATGTAGATAAGAGATACTTATATTCAATTAGTTTACAACGTCAATCTTCAAAGCCGACAAATGTTAGTTGCAACCCTAATGATAAACAAGGACAAACACAAGTCCCAGACTTGTTTGATGGATTTGATAAGAAAATCACATTGTACAAATCCACAGGAGATACAAATCACATAAATAATGTAGATGGTATTAGACTGGATTAGAAAAACATATTGTATAAATTTCAGGAGATACAACTTACAGGGTGCTTTTTCAAAAAAAAAAAAATTCAAGTTATTTCCAATAGAGTATTTATATTGTGTTTTTCTTAACTTATAAATTAAGAGATCGTGAAATTAAGAAGCAAAGAAAGGATGAATTATTATAAAATTAAAGGTGGAGTTTTTCATTTTAAAGGGAAAAAAAAACATTTTTAGTTGAATGACAATGTGAGAACAGACACATTAAGGATATATTTTTCTACTTTGTCTTCAACTTAGGTATACAATGTATGGTAAGGCTTTGCTTAACATATGCTCTGTCCACTACCACTATGAAAGTGTAGGGACGATTTCAATTAATCGACATCACAATAATGACAACAGCTAGATGGTAGAAAATTATTCAACGGTATTATCATGGAATCTAATATCACGTATTATATAATCAATAGATTCCTAGGGTATATATATATATATATATATATAATGTTTTTATATCAAAATTTTAAAATACATTTATCATTCATGTTCATTATAAATTTTTTGGAGACTTGATTATTTAGAATAAAAATATATGATGTACCAGGATATTAACACCTGCAATTTAAAAAAGGAATAAAGGAATGTTTGATAATAATAAGACTCTTTTAAGTTGCATTAAAAGAATGCCTTGTAATTTTAAAGATATAATTAATTTTATTAATTAATTATATATATATATATATATATATATATTAGCAATATTCCAGATAATCAGAAATTACACTAACCAAAATATATTAATTATATTTTATAAGAAAAATAACATAGTAATGTTAGAAAAACTCATAATTTACATAATTAGTCACAATTTCTATAAATATTAAAAAATGATATATGGGTAAAGTTAGCTAATTTCCATATATTTAATACTTTTACACAGTCTTTAAATACCTTGCATAAGTACTTTAATTGTCCTTTCAATTTAACATATTGTTATTTTCTGAGTTTGTATTATCAATAAAGCAACATGAGAGGCCATCATTAGCTTCACCTACCCATTAAGCTCCACAAATTATAAATTTTCTCTCTCCATCCTACATTCCATATTAGTTATAGGGATTCCATATTTGGATAGATATTTGAAATTAATACCAATTGTGTTATACAAAAATTCTCTAAGAACAACGGTTTTAATAAATACTTGGTGTACCAGTGTAATCAAATACTTGATGTGTAGACTCTAGATGGTATTGATAATTGTATCAATCTCTTGTGTAAATTTTTAGTTTTATTTGTGGAATTTTGCATTTAAGTGGTAATAACCAACAAACTTGCTTGCAGTCTCACAACTTTATGTATTTATGTGTGTACTATTACATTGTTGAATAGATAACTCAACACAATTTTGTTGTGGAAATTATGTATATTATCTTGATTGTTAACATGTTATTCATAGGAATACATGGTTGGAAATCTCACAAAAAATATCTCTCATCATGATCATTTTTCAATTTTGTTAATCCTTTAGAGGATTAACATGAGAGACAAGAGTGTTTATTTTATTTCATCTTTGTTGCATAATATGTTTTTGTATTATTTTACTACAAATATGTTTTGTATTATGTTCCTACAATTTATTTGTGATATGGATACTCTTATTCTTTATAGATGGTATTGTATGTGAGTTTTTCCCATCATGTTGATTTGATATGACAACCATGAGATAACATTATCCTAGTTACAAAGTTTATTGCATGGGATGAGTCAAAAGTGTTTGTTTTTGTATTTTTCATAATGGAAGACAACATGAGTGATACTTTGGTTTCCTTCATTGTTGGTTGTTTGTTCATGACATTGAAACTTATGGAAAGCACATGGGAGTGACGTCCTTACCTTGTGAAGATAGAGATAGACATCACAAATTGAAGGATCATAAAGAAGTATATGTTGAAAACATTACTAGGTGCTTCATATTTTGAAGTTTATGGAAAGCACAGTGGAGTGAGGTCCTTACCTTGTGAAGATAGAGATAGACATCACAAATTGAAGAATAATAAAGAAAAATATATTGAGAACATCACCAAGTGCTTCATATTATAAATTGCACTACCTACTACTCCCTATTATAAACTTGCAAGTGAACCTAAAATATTAATTAATGCATATGATATTTGGCTACATATGATCTACATTTGATAAACCTAGAGAAAACTAGAAACACCTAGAGAAAATGAGAAACAAGAGAGTCATATACCTATATATAGAGATTGAATTTAAAACCTAACAACCTTATCAATCTATTAGAGATCTCATATCTAACCATCATGATAATCTAAAATTTTGATATTGTTGTACATAGCATTTGGTGCATTATTTTTCTCCCATATATTGGTACATTATGGATTGGGGCTCCAAGTAACTGTTGTTTAATTTATAATGGATGAAACTATTAATTATTAATCTAATGGAAAATTAATTTGATCAATTTGAGGGAGTAAGGATCCGATATAGGTATTTTGAGCAAATGGTCTATAAGATAAGGTCATTAGTCTACTCAGTTGTAATCTTGTGATATATTATAGATTTCCACTACAATTCCATCTTGTTTCATAACATATTTCTTGGAAGCCCAATGAAAATATACTTGTCCATTGCTAAATAAACCCATGCATTGAATGAGAAAAATTAACATTACTATGGTTGAGACTAGTCATGTTAATTTTTCATGATACCTTCCATCGTTTTGTTAATCATTGTGAAAAGGTGATTTCACTATCTATTGTTTGTCTAAGCATAATGTCTATGGGAAAATTAGGTGTTTTGAGTAAATTCTTCTCGAAGCTAAGTTATAGAAAAGGAAAAATAAGTGGTTATGTGATATAGATGAGGTTGTTTTGCCATTTATTTGGTGTTGTGATTTGTAAACCTTTTTGAATATTCAAATAGAATTCCCACCAAAACATATATAAATTTAAAAAAATATATTCAAAATATGCTTAATTGAGTGACTATATTTTTGTATTTCTTAACACTTTAGTAGAAATTAAGAAAAACCCATTTCATTTGGAATTTTTAACTACTATAAAATATGAACTAGACTACTATAGTAAGACACACAAGGGAACATAAATATTTAGCACAAAAACCAACACAAGATAATCAACATTCAAGTGTATCTTCTATATTATCATAATATGGAGATTATGTTTCACAATACAAAGATTTCCAAGATTGCTATAAATATATGAGACATTATTTTCTATTAATGCCCTCCACGATATGTTTATTTCTCTTCACTCTATTCCATGTTATTACTGATACCATGGAATAATAAGTGGTTAATGAAAAAGTGAACCCCCTATCCTATTTTTTTAGGCTTTTGATAGCTAAAATCAAGGTTAGCCTTAGGTTTAAGTTTCAAAACTCTCTTGGAACCTCTATGGTGCTTTTGGGAGTCTCTAATGGGTTGCCCCATATTCCTAGTTCTCCATATTTGAATTGTGTTGAGAAGATCATATGGTCACTTGGAAATGTGGAGAATATTTGTATACTTATGCTATGGGTCCAAAAATATTTCATATAAAGTCTATTTTAGGTACATAATAATTCCTCAAAAATTCATCAATCAGAAAAATATTTGTAAAAGAATTAATGCTTAGGGCCTCAAAAATCTGTTGAAAGTTGTTTTCACAAATTTGAGAAAATAAACACCATATTCGAAATATCAAGTGTTTGAGAATTGACATTGTCTGATTGATTAGTGGCACTTGGTATGTTGGCATTGATGTCAATCGGACTAGCATTGAGATGCAAAGAATGGAAAAGAGTTTTCATCCTTGGCTCAGGTAGTAAATGGGCTTAAGGAGTGTATCAGTCGAGTCCTTCTCCACTGGTTAATGCTTTGAAAAAGATTTCCAATGGTATGTGGAATTCCATAAATGCATCTTGTGATCAAAATTTATTGATAGACAAAGTAAGGATATTAAAGTCCTTAGGAGCAGCCTAAATTTTAAAACCAGGGAAGTAGGTGTTTGCATTATGATAGAAGTAGGTGTTGGCATTATGATACAAGTGTTGTCCTTGATGGAAACTCACTCACTGGTCAGCTCAGATTTTATCAAGGGAAACTCTCATTGTAACAGGTCAATTTAGAGGTAATAGGGCAATGGTACCGAAGAACAGGAAGTTAGAACAAAGGTCTACTGATCAGAATCAATAAGTTGAAGGAAAAGTACATTGTAAGTTGTATACACAGGTTCATCTTGTCAAAACAGTGTATACATAATGGTTAACAGAAAAAAAAGAGCATATATGTATGCATGCACTTTCACGAGAGGAAAAGCGTGTATGGGTTTGAAAATCAAGGAAATTCAAGATTAAAGAATACCAAGGGTCAATACCATAGTATTAGCCCACAATATTGAGTGGAGTAATGAATATTTGATCCCGTCCAAGAATACCAGAAGTTCTAAGTGTTGTTTTGTTCATAGGTATTGAGAAAGGCCAAAAAATATATGAGGAGAAGATCAAAGGGCCAAGTGTGAAAGCGAAAGGGTTTCTCAAGAATACTTCTATCTAAAGTATATTTTATGTTGCATGGGCTATGATTATGATATAATCTAAAACATTTTGTGCACCTGGAATTCAATGTTGGATCATGATCATGACACCTGAAACGACTTATCATTGAATGATCTGATATTGATTAGGCTAGATCTGATTGCTTACACATGTTTTATTCTTTAAATGTCATGATCTGGGTACGTCTAAATTATGGAATAGCAAAGAAGTTTTAAGTTAGTATTTACAGATCTATACGCTGATTCGCCTTGGTGAAGGCACGTATACACACTGGTTCGAAGCTTCCAAGTAGCGTATAAAAAAAAGAAAATCTTGTTATTCAGAAATGACTGATCTATCTGATTAGTGTTGCTGGTTTACTATATCTATCAATGATTTCTTCTTAGATCTAAAACTAGAACTAAATGCATAGGGAGATTGAGTCTGATTGATTGATTGATTAAGTGAGAAGGGTGCTCTTTACTGTTGGTTGTCTAGATCTCTGTAATTTGACAGTAGATGTTCAGAATATTACTGGTTGGTACAAATTTTATTCAAAAGTTTTTTATGATTCAGTAGTTTTATAGGTATACGAAGGTTGGGTTCATTAAAGTAGTTTATGCATTTTGATGCATGATTTTTGAGGTTGGAGTTGGTTCTTAATGGTGATGAAGGTTTCTAGGTTTAGCATAGTGTTCTAGTGATACTGATCTAACTGTTCAGATTGACTGATTGTTGGTTAATATAGTTATTATTTGAGATTCAAAGTTTCTAATGGATACAGTATGAAAATTTGATGAAATGAGTCCTTCATATTGTGTTATTGTGTATCAGGAGCATCCAGTCTGAAAAATTATGAAACATGGTCCCTGGAGGAAGAGAGAAAGTTGTAGCTTTCTGTAGGTTGGTGCCTATATAGTAGTAAACATATCAACTGGTACAAGAGATATGGGGTTGTAGCTCACTTCCAGTAGAAGCTCGAGAACGAGAGAAGGTTGTAGCTCACTTCCAGTAGAAGCTCGAGAACGAGAGAAGGTTGTAGCTCACTTCCAGTAGAAGCTCGAGAACGAGAGAAGGTTGTAGCCTTCTACAAGTAGGTACCTGCATACTAGTATGAGTCTGCACCAATACAATATTGTAAATATATTTTCTTTATATTAAAAAGAAGATAGAGATGAAAACAGCAGGTGGTGTTTCTCCCACATTGGGTTTCCACCTTAAATCTTGGTGTTCACATGTGTTTCTTATGTGTGATGTTTTATTATGTTATTACTGCACATAGTTACCGTATAATAAAGTATTGAAGCATTAATTAAAGATCGACACATGATGAATTAAATAAATCCTAAGTTCTCTCAGTATACGATGGTTTCTTTAATCACAGTTGTGTGCACATGCAAGTTAACTTCATTGAAGTAGCGTATATAAATATTATTGACAAATAAAAAATTATTGAATTTGTAGACACTAATTCACCCCCCCCCCCCCCCTTTAGTATTATTTCCAACAATTGGTATCAGAGCAGGTCCTTCAGAAGAAGCTTGATCACTTGAAGGGATATCTTTCAAGTGTGGAAATTTCTCTATAGATCATCTATCTCTGATACCATGTAGAAATTCTGCAAATTCTCTACAAATTTTGCACTAATATCATGTAGAAAACTTGACTATAGATTAACACGATAATGCAATATAACCAAAGAAAAATACTATAATCTACTTATACTATCAATTTGCGGAAGCTTAAAGATTGAGCAAGATTGAGCTGAACACATATAACCAGAAGAAGAATCAATGCACATGAAACACAGAAAATAATTAGGGGAAAGCCTCAACTAAAAAGCCCACTATTTGTATTATCATACAAGGTAGAAATACATCAAAATTATACAAATCCTTAGCTCTCAAAGCTAGCCATCTCTCAGTATAATCCTCCTGGATGCTCACAAGAAAAATTGGCTTCTCACAAGCCTTCTCCTCTGCCCTCCAAGTTCCTATTTCCTTGTGTTGTTTCTCCTGGCTGATCCTCCTATTAGTAGGTGGAACACTTATCTCTCACACTAATCTCACACCCTGTCAAAACTGCGCAATCCTAAAGGAACCTTACCTTGACTACATGCATGAGTTTCCTTTATAGGAAAACACATGCAACTGATAGTACATTGTCCTTGTCTTTAATCTCAACTGGTTCTTTCTCTAAATAGACATGCATGAGTTACTGATGAGGGAATCTTTAGTTATCTGGAGTACACTAATTGAGTGCATGCATGCATCAACTAACTGATAGCTCACAATTAGTTCCTCAAACAGTTTGGAGCTAATTTAACTGGACTTAACTTAGTAAACTGATTTAACTAATTACAACTCAAATATAACTCAATCTTACCTCCTTAATTAAGGGATAATCTCCTTAATTTAAGGGATAACTCTTGCATGACCACAAAAAGACTTCTAACTTGAACTTCTCCAAATAATTAATCCATAATGAATTAATTAATTATTTCCAAGTAGCTGGTGAGACTAAATTCCAATTTTAATTCAAGGACAAATTAAAATTGGAATATTCTGGATTCTATTTTTATCATTTCTTGTTTCTATTTTCAACACTCCCTCTCAACAAGAAAGGAATTCAACTCAATCCCAATCGTGAACCTTTGGAATGTTATGCATGCAACACTCTTTCTAGTGTTGTTGCTCCAACAACTCCAGAAACAAGAAAAAAGCATCCAACCTGAATCAGTATGATGCATCTATCATCAAAGTCTCTAACTGATATTGCCTCTATCAAATAAAAACTTTGCGCTTCAGCTGACTCTACCTTTCTACACCGTTGTCAATCCTTCTTTGTGCTCTTTAGTATCTGACTTCTCTAGCCTTTGTCACTTTGATCTCTAATTGCATCAATCCCACTAATTCCTCTCGCTACTATGTACTTTGGGCTCTCGTAGCAAGGTATGATCCATGAAATAAAACCTCTCAATGGACCCTACCCAATTTCAGCCTTCATGGGACTATCACTTCGCATCGCCCCACCTCACACCTGGAGGTATGGTTGCATGTGATCCCTCTTCCCACTTCTCCAATTGTGGCTCCTCCACAATTGTCTAAGACTTCATCTGGGACTACGTGTTGAGAGGTAATTTATTCTCCCTCTCAACCACCAAGTCTAACATTTTCCTTGCTCCTCAAGGCTCTGCATGCATCTTGAACCTCAAGAGCATACAGGTTCTTAACTCATGAACCAATTTGTTTCACCTGTCTTGTGGTAATGTGTCTAAGGAAAACTTTTCCCTTACTAAAGACAACAGCGTAGCCTTTATCCTCCAACATCACAACCGATACCAAGTTCTTCTTCAGTCCAGGCACATACTTCACATCTTTCAAGGTGATAGGAGGTCCATGCTCCCTCTAAAAAGAAACTGTGCCGACTCTTGAAACACTACACCTTCCATCGTCACCCACATCTTTATGCACATCTTGAGGTCTTTCTCCTCCAAGGCACTGAACAAACTTTTATCATCGATCATGTGGAATGAGGCTCCATTGTCAAGATACCAAACACAACCCATCATCAATGACTCCATGCATGTGATGAGAGTAAAGTCCATTTCGAACTAAGAGGCTAATGCCTCACCTTCCGATCCTTCTGAGGATCCCTTCTTGGACTTCTTTGATGGGAAATTAGTCGCATAACATCCCATCTCAATTGAATTATGATATGAATTCGATTTGCACCTACAACCCTGAACTTCAAACTTTGAATTCTCTTCTCAATATACTATTCACAACTCCAATAAACTTAGCTCTGATACCATGTAGAAATTTCTCTATAGATCAACTAGCTCTGATACCATGTAGAAATTCTGCAAATTCTCTACAAATCTCGCACTAATATCATGTAGAAAATCTGACTGTAGATTAATTCGATAAGGCAATATAACTGAAGAAAAATACTATAATCTACTTCTACTATCAATTCGCATAAGCTTAAATATTGATAAAGATTGAGCTAAACACATATAACCAAAAGAAGAAGAATCAATGCACATGAAACACAGAAAATACTCAAGGGAAATCCTTAGCTAAAAACCCCACTATCTGTATTATCATACAAGGTGGAAATACATCAGAATTATACAAAGCCTTAGCTCTCATAGCTAGCCAGCTCTCAGTACAATCCTCCTGGATGCTCCCAGGCAAACTTGGCTTCTCAGAAGCCTTCTCCTCTGCCCTCCAAGCTCCTATTTCCTTCTAAATTTTCTCCTAGGTGATCCTCCTATTACCAAGTGGAACACTGATCTCTCACATTGATCTCACATCCTGTTAGAACTGTGCAATCCTCAAGGAACCTTACCTTGATTGTATGCATGAGTTTCCTTTATAGGAAAACACATTCAACTGATAGTGCACTGTCCTTGTCTTTAATTTCAACTGGGTCTTGTTACACAAAATATTGTCACCATGACTTTCTGCAGTCAGTGTGAGTCTATCACCACTCATATTGTCCTCCTTTGCATGTCTCAAACCCTAGCTCTTCATGTCAAGCCTTAAAAATGAGAGAAAGTCCTTGAAAATCCATAAAACTCTGGTTCCGCACTTTCTCTTACCATTACCTGCGGTCCCACACCCCCTGGTCATGTTACCTACGGACCTGCCCGCTCTGTCTCTAAAGTAGTGGGTGCGGACCCTTGTAAAAGTCAAAAAGGCACAAGTTTATTCTTAAAAACTCACTTTGGATTAATTTTGGACGCTTCTAGAAGGAATCTTGAGTTGGCAAGTTCGCTCCTAGGTGGTTCATGCATTCCATATCTAAAGGAGCTAACCCCTTGATGAGAAGAGCTTATCCCTTTGAAGGAGGAATCTATCCCTTTGAAGGTGGACCTAGTAACTTCCTTCCTTTGCACTATAAAATGAGGCATTGGGCTGGTTGCTAGGGAGGTTGAAAAGCTGAATATTTTTTAGGGTAAATGCTGTTGGAATTGAGACATCCTAGTTGAGCTTGAGAGGAGATATTACATACCTTTTGGCTTCATTGGGAAGAGAGTGAAACTTGTCAAAGTAGAGGATATTCTTGCTAGACCTTGGGAGGAGCTTGTACAGCATCAAGGCACCAAGGTTGTAAAGTTATTCTTTGTTTAAAGTTAATACAATCAGACTCATTTTTCTCAATAAATTGTTTTCTATGGTTTATTTCATGAATTCCTTGATCATCATGATAAATATGGTTTATTATATTGGCTATGCAGGTGTTAGTTGATGTGTGCATGTTTGTGTTTGCAGGTTCTTTAAAAGAGAGCTCATTTGGACAAACGGTGCATGGCTTCCACAAACTAGCACTGGACTTCAGGTAGGGTCTTAAACATCTCTTGGCTTTTATTTATAAATCACATATTTAGAGAAAGATAGAATTTGGTTGGTTTGCTTGTCGCTAGATATCCATAGATACTAGTGAGATTGGTCTTGTCCGCAAGAACGATTTATCCGGCTGACAAAATGGCGACTCCACTGGGGACTTGAATTTTTGTTTTTTCCTTTACTTTTACTTTGACTTGAGAAACTTTTTCTTGTTTCTGGTTTTTGCTTGATGTGTGTGGGATTGGATAGTTCTTTAGACTTTGAATTGTTTTTTGTTTTTCATGTTTTTGAAAGAGGAGCGCACGTTCTGTTTGTAACACAATGCGGACATCTCCGCATTGTTGCTTTACTACACAGAGCGGTTCTGCACCTAGTTATACCGGAGGCCTGCGGACCCTGTCAAATTTTGAAAAACCTAAAATATTTTCATCTAGTTAGTTTTAGGTGTTATTTACAATTGTTAGTCTCTACCCAGATCTGCATGTGTCTTGTCAAAAGTTCCTTTTTTATGAGTTTCTTTCAGCAAATTCTTCATCTCATCAGTCTCCATTAAGTTAATTGGGTGTTTTGAGTCTCTTTTTTGAGAAATTTTTAATTTGATTTCCTTTGGTCATTACTTGCAGGTTTGCCTCAGTCTTTTCACAATTTTGCATCTTTTTACTTTTGTATGAGTGTTAATCGCCTTTGAGTGTTTTTATTTTTTGATCTTTGGAACTTGTCAGGCGGAAAGAGTCGATTGTGCGGACACAACCAACCTCCCTAGGAGCCTAAGACTCTCTAGTGACAAACAAGAGCAATCCTTCTCTAAACATGCATTTACTATACGGGAAATCAAGTGTTTAGATCCTACCTGTAATCCAACGTTGTTGTAGCAGTCCAGCTCCGCTGATCCGGATGAGCTCCTCCTTCACTTTGAAACCTGCATACACTACCAATCAAACGATTAAATAGCACTTGATAATCTCATAGAATAAAACATATTTAACACATAGACCAAGGAGTACATGAAACAACCCATAAATAACAAGTTATTGAGAAGAATGGACTCATTTGCATTAATAGGTAACAAAAGGAACAAATACAACCTGAGCCTTGGTGTTGTGCAAGTCCCTCCCAGGGTCCATCAAGAGTTCTCCTTTACTTTGACAAAGCTCACCCACTTCCAAATAGAACAAGCAAAGATGGCAATCTCTCCTCACAAGCTTCTAAATGGGAGTCCTAATTCCTGCAGCATTTACCCTTAGAAATGTATAGCTTTCAACCTCCTTTCCTTCTAGCCCAATGCCTGTATTTATAGTGCTCAAGAGGAAGTTAATCAGGTCCACCATCAATGGGATAATCCCCTCTTTGGATGGGATAGCTCCCTTATTTATGGGATAAGTTCCTCTTTGGTAGGAGTGCATGAACCATCTGGACGCGCTCAATACACGTCGAACAACCTTCTAGAATGCTCTAGAAATGACCACAAGTGACTTTTTAAAGATGAAACTTGCGCATTTTAACCTTTTCAGGGGGACGCACCTGCACCTTTACATACAGAGCGTCCAAAGACGCAGCTTTTGTGAACATTGGGTGCGTCCCCGCAGGTAAGGTTGAGAGAACCTGTGTCCCCAGAGATAAATACATTTATAAAGACTTTCTCTCTTTTTGGAGTTTGACATGGAGAGAAGAGGCATAAGACTTGCCTAAGAGGGTAGCATGACTGTTGATAGAGCCATCCTAACTATGAATAGTCATGGTGACATTTTTTAGTGTAACAGATTGCCCCCTAAAGTGCGAAGCCTGAAATAGATTAGGGTTTTGTATTATCTAGGAAGGGTGAAGCGCTTTATCATTTCAAGGATTATCTCATGGAGAGCCTGGTCAGAACCTGCAATTTTCAACACAAAATACATGTATAAGATTATATCATCACTGAGGCAGGCATTCCCATACTCAGATTAAAACTTTAACTAACAGACTAACTACTCTGATACAGGAATGATCTTGCAGTACATCATAATCATAGACTTTTGTAGACACAGTATGGGCGCAGCCATCTGTTTATGATTAGTCTACTTAGATAATGAATACAAAACTCCTCACAGCCTGGATGGTGGAAACTAGATCCAGGGTCTTCATTTCTACTTCTCAAATTGGTACGATTCTAGCCATGCGAATAAATGAGTTGATGTCGAACATGGTAGAAACCACTTGATTACCAGTCGGTGATGTAAACTGTTAACAAGCGTGAGAGAGACCACCAGTAATGTCAATGGTTCTCAAAGTACCCAGTACAATCCATGAGATGTGAATGAATGAGTTGATGTCGAACATTTCACGGAATCCTTTGATCGAAAGTTAATGATGTAAACTGACGTCAAAGGCGAGAAACCTGCCATTGATGCATGCAGACTTCAAGGTACTGACGATTTCTAAGTCATCTCTCTAGATAATGTGCTGATGTCGATAGAAAGCGACCCGTTGCAGGCAAGCCCGCAACACGAAATCATTGTTCAAGTTGAAGAAATGTTGTTGTAAGGACTGACTCAGGGATGGTCAAACGGATGACAAGTATTTTGCAGATGAAAGTTTTGCTTGCAGACCTCTTGAACACATAACGACACGACAGATGGTTTGGTGATAAACGACTCAAAGTTAATCCCCGGAACCCGGCTGAAGACTTTCAAAGTGGTTTGATCAACTGTGAGGTGAAGGATTTCCCAACCCAGGTGAATGAAAAGTGTCGTGTTCAAGAGTGGTAATAAAGTTTCTTCTGAGACAAAAGGTAACAAATAGGCTCATTCTTCTCTCTTTTCCCCCACCATTTCTGGCAAGTACCTCTTTATTTTTAACAAGCTTGAGGAGGATAACATATGCTTGATTATAAGCTCATCCTTTGGATGAGTCCAACCTAGTTTTGATTCGAACCCTAGGAAGGAGTGGTTCATTCCTGTTTGTAATTGAACAGGTCCTTTACTGTGAAATGTTTAACGAGCCCAGTACAGGAGAAACTCGGTGTTTTTCAATTTTAGAGAGTCTGAAAAACTTAAGAAGACTCCAAGTTGAACTTTTTCGTAGATTTGTGTCCCCCAAGCCCGAAAAAGTATAAAATAATACCTGGGGGAACCGCTTGATCTTGCGACCAAGGAGTACTTTCATAATTAGTGCCACTGATCTGAAAAGTAAAAAGCGATCAAGGACACGTTGTTTTATTTCCAGTATCGAGTTTGAAACGACAAAAACCCGGCAATCTTTTCCTATTTTTATGGTCAGAAAAGGGCTATAAGGGGACCGTCTTTTAATTCCATTTTAACGAGTGTAAAAGAAACACTCGGCAATCTTTTCATATTTTAGGAGTCAGAAAAGGGCTTAAAAGAGAACTCCAAGGTTTCATTTTTTCGTAAGTTTTAACGAGTTCGAAAAAATGATAAAAATGTACTCATATGGTCGACTTTCAATTTAATTTACGAGCAGGAAAAGACGGAAAGAACTCGGCATTTTCATTTGTTTTACGAGAATGAAAAATAGCAAAATAATCTCGAGATTTTCATGAGTTTAACGAGTCTTGAAAATAACTGAAATTGACTCGAGATAGGTTTCATTTTTACAAAATCTTGAAACAGAGAAAAACTATGCTTTAAAGTAGTTTCATTTTTACACAAGCTTGAAACAGAGAGAAAACTGTGCTTGATGCCCCCTAAGCATAACTGCTAGAGCGCATGCCCCTCAACTTCATTTCATTCAACTAAGCACAAGTTGGATGGAATGAAGGTTCATGTTCGAGATCGTTTGAAAGACTCGACCTAAAACTGTAATAAAATTATGCAAAACACTGAAATAACTAACCTACATATACAACTTAACATTTACGAGATCTAGTCAAATTCTCGATTCAAGTAGAGGAGGATTTGTTTCATTTTTTAACGAGCTTGACACAGGAAAAGAACTATGCTCGGATTCAGTTTCATGTTTACGCAAGCTTGAAACGAAAAACTATGCTTGTTATAAGTTCACATGCCCCCAGCATAATGACGCAAAACGAGGTACATGCCCCCCAAGCTTCATTGCATTCAGTGAAGTGGATGGAATGAAGCTTTACTTTCAAGATTTTGGAAAGACTTGTGGGAGTTGTTTCATTTTTTAGTGAGGTTGACACAGGAAAAGAACTATTCTCAAAAACCCTTGTTTCATTTTTTAAACGAGCTTGACACAAGATAAGGAACTATGCTCGTAACTACTCTCTACAATCTACCTAACAAAAACTCTACTCTAAAAACCTTGATTCATTTTTTAACGAGCTTGACACAAGACAAAGAACTATGCTCAAGACTCCTTGTTTCATTTTTTAACGAGCTTGACACAAGACAAAGAACTATGCTCAAAAGGTTCGCATGCCCCCAGCATAACGATGCAAAGCAAGGTACATGCCCCCCAGGCTTCATTGCATTCAACCAGATGGATGGAATGAAGGTTTAATTTCAATATTTAACTTGAAAAGGGAGTTGTTTCATTTTTAAGGAGGTTGACACAAGAAAAGAACTATCCTCGTACCTGATTCATTTTTAACGAGGTTGACTCAGTAACAGGAACTATCCTCATACCTGATTCATTTTTTAACAAGGTTGACTCAGTAACAGGAACTATCCTCATACCTGATTCATTTTTTAACGAGGTTGACTCAGTAACAGGAACTATCCTCAAAACCCTACTTTCTACAATCTACCTAAATAACCTAAATCTACGTGATTCATTTTTTAATGAGGTTGACTCAGTAAAAGGAACTGTCCTCATGCTAGCCTGTTTCATTTTTTAACGAGGTTGATACAGGAAAAAACTATCCTCGTACTCACTGATTCATTTTTTAACGAGGTTGACTCAGTAAAAAGAACTTTCCTCGTTACATCCAGTTTCATTTTTTAACGAGGTTGACACAGGAACAAAACTATCCTCGTACTCCTTGTTTCATTTTTTAACGAGGTTGATACAAGAAAAAAACTATCCTCGCCACAATGATCATGGCTTCCAACTGGGAGAAAGACATGTCAATGGACACACCTTGATCATGGCTTCCAAGAGGTCTTCATCAGAAGGAAGAATAGTTCTCTGGAAGGAACACATGTCAAGGGACTCAAAAGGGATAAGAACATCGTGTTCAAATAATCCCATAGAGTTTTCCATGTCAATTACCGGATCTAAATCAACAGTGAGAGGCTCACTTACATCGGTAACCGAAAACATGGGACCAGTTGCCACATAATTAACCCGTGGTAGGGTAGATACCACTTTAGAATCAGGAACATTTAGGGATGTCATATTATTGGTAGTCGAAAAAATACTAGGGAACGAAAGCTGGTCTACAGTCACAATACTGCCATTGTGAGGGAAAGACATCACGCGAAAGAGTGTCTACCTCCAACTTATAAAGATTCTTGACTTGAATCCCTATTCGCTTTATTTTTGCAGTACCGATATGCCTCGGGAATACCTTTCCTTGAGTAAAGGCTACATCATAGCCTTTATCTTCAAGCATAGTGACAAACACAAGATTCTTCTTTAGACCTGGTACATACTTTACATCAGTCAGGGTGAGGGGAGCTCCATTCTCCCTCTGAGACACAACCGTACCTTCACCTGAAACACGGTACTTTTCATCATCACCCATCTCGATCCGCATCTGAAGATCCTTCTCCTCCAAGGTACTGAAAATATTCTTGCCACCTGACATGTGGAATGAAGCTCCACTGTCTATGTACCACACACATCCCACCATGGATGAAACCATGCATGCGATAAGTGAGAAATCTAGCTCAAATTGTGAGGCCAGTGCCTCACCATCAGATCCCTTCGAGGAACCCTTCTTGGATTTCTTCTGTGGACAATTTGTAGCATAATGGCCCACTTCATGAAAATGAAAGCATCGCACTTTTGATTTGTCAATCTTCTTCCCACCATGGGAAGAACCAGATTTTCCCTTTCCCTTTCCTCGCCTTACTCACTAAGGCAAGATTTTCCTCATATTCTTGCTTAGATGAGGATCCATCTCTGGTGCTTCTTCTTATTTCCTCCTGCATCAGATCTGACCAAAGTCATTCCCAATCTGGCAGTTTTTCTCTCCCATTAACCGAGTCTTAGTAGTTATGCCAGCTCTTCAGGAGACCGAGGAGTGCAAGACTCACCATGTCATCCTCAGCGGTCGTAATCCCTACACTTCCAAGCTCATCCCTGCAGGTGGTGAGATTGTTCAGATATGTAGAGATCATGTCGCCCTTTTCACACTTGATCTTACGAAGCTTGTCTTTCAGTGCCAGCTTCCTCTAATCGCGGCTGTTCTGATATAAATATTTCATTGTTTTCCACATTGAAAACGGAATCTCCTTTCCATGGAGGCTCGAGACAATGTGGTCTTGAACTCCCTCCATGAGGATTCTCCTTACTCTAGCCACATATTTCTTCCATTCCTCCAGTTGAGTAGCATCAGTCGGCTTGGGGACTTCTTGATCAATGAATTCCTTTATACCATTATCTTCTAACACTGCCTCCATGTGATCCTTCCAAGCTATATAATTCAAGCTGCCATCAAGGGCATACTCGAGTCTTAAACCACTAAACACCATAGGTGAAATTGAGATGTGATAAGAACTCGATTTCTACATTCAAGAACACAAACTTCGAAGTTCTCCTTCTTATATATTGTTCTTCGCCTTGATCACCTTTGCTCTGATACCATGTAGAAATTCCCACTATAGATCAACTAATTATACAATATCCTAAAACAAAATACAAGATCTACTTCTACAACACTTTGCAGAAGCTTAATCGAATTGAGCAATATCAAGAGAACACATATAACTGAAAATGGAGAAATCAATCACACATAACACAGAAGAAATATCACAGGGAAAGCCTCAACCTAAAATCCCAACTCTGTATTATCATACAAGTGGAAATCTTGTTCAAGTTACAAAAAGAATCATCTCTCAAGCTATCTTGCTCTCTCAGCAATCAAGCAATACATCTCACAGACTGAATAGACATAGTATATGTCCTCCTCAAGCCCTCCAAGCCTCTTATTTCCTTGCACAATTTTTCTTGGGATCCAATGATGTCACACTGACTTTAATCTCTGATCTAACTGCGCAATCCTCAAGGAAATAATTCCTTCTACATGCAAGGAATATTCATAATGGAATATTCTAGCAAATGATAATACATTGCCCCTCCATCTGATATCAACTGGGTATCTGACTGAACTGACATGCATGAGTTATTTATGAGAGAATACTCAGTTATCTGAAGTGCAGTAGTTACATGCATGCAAGCCTTAACTAACTGAGCTTACATAATTCAACAAACTGTTTGAATTAATCTAACTGGACTTGACTCAATTAACTAAGTCAACTAATTACAACTCATTCTTATCTCTTTAATTCATGGATAAATTCCTCAATTAATGGAGAAACTGTTGCATGTCCCCAAATAGAATTCAAGTTTGATTTTCCTTAACTAATTAACTCAAGATTAATTAATTAATTAATTTACAAACTGCTACTAAGATCAAATTCGAATTTTACTTCACTATTTTAGTATAGGGACTGATTAAAATAGGAAGGTATCTGGAAATGCTATTTATAGAATGCTATTTTTAGCACTTCCATTTTCCATCCATTGTTGTTAAGATCAACACTAGCTGAACTACTATTTATAGCAGCGTTATTTTTAGAAATTCTATTTTTAGTATTTCTTGTTGCTATTTTCAACAATACCTATAGATACAATAGGTAAGAAGTTATATGAAACCAATGCCAAAGAAGTCAATACTTTATTAGGAAGTCTGTCAGAATCAGAATTCGTCGAAGTCATGCAGATCAAGACAACCAAAGAGATATGGGACAAAATCATGCAAATCAAGACAGCCAAACTCTCAGAATTTAGTATGAAACTCTCAAGATGCATAGTGATGAAAGTATTACTAGTTACTTTTTATGTGTAGATGAGATTGTTAATTGTATGAAGAATCTAGGTGAAGAGATAAGGGATGCTACTTTAGTAGAGAAATTTTTGAGATATTTGTTTTCTAAATTTGAGTCAAAAGTATATGCCATAGAGGACAAGTAGGAACTTCAATCTATTATTGTTGTTCAACTTCATGGAATTCTAACTACATTTGAAATGAGTAAAGGAGGTCCATCAGATATGAGAGAAGTCGGTTTCAAAGCTTCAGCAAAGGGAAAAGAAAAGGAAGAGCACAATGAATCAAGACATATTTCAGAAGAAGAAGATGAGGTAAACTTTGTCAAGAAGCTTCATGATCCGGATTCAAATAGGAACACAACAAAATACAGAGATAACCATATACACAAAGATGTAGCGGAAATAATACTTCATTTCATTAATGGAAAATACTAAAATATTCTTACAACCAGAAATGGAAATAAACCAGCTAGGGCGATGGTAGCTTATCTCTGAGACGAGATGTGGTGGCTACATGCTCTGAACTGTGTTACAATGAGGCTCAAAGGCCTATTTATTGTTGAGAAACAATGGAAAACCCTTCACATTCCGAAACCTAACCCTAGAATATGAAACGCCAAATTGTGGGCCCCGTTTCTGGGTAAGTTGGTACATCAACTTCCTAGGGTCGCGAATTGGTCATATTATCTCCGTTTGACGTGCATGATAGCCCGTTGGAAAGATCTCTCCAAGGACTATGACGAAAAATATGATTTTTTGATAGAAAAATTTCTAGCGGTAGATTTCCAAAAAAACGTCATTTAGGGCCTCAAAATGGCTCCAGAAGTTTAGGACCCGAAAAATTGCTAAAAATAGTAAACTGTGCTACAATTTAGGAAACTAAAAAGGCTGAAAGAGACAGTTGTGGGGGTCCATATGAGATAGGTGGGTGGCCACCAACATCCACCTGGATCACTTCAACGAGGTTTCGGAAGATTCAGAGGTAAGCTACTATTCAAACTCTTTGCTTGTGGTAGAGTTAGCCATTCTGCTACAAAATGTCCTCATAAAGATAATCATGAAAACGGAAAGAAATCTGCAAAAGGCAATAGAAAACAGGTTGTTAATAGAAAAATTTACTAGACTCATGAAGATAGTGATGGATTATCTAATAGTGAGTAAGATGAAACTGAACAAGATTATAAAATTCTCATGGCTTGTGACAATGATGATTTTCTGGATGCCTTAGAAGAGGAAGACTTTCTTGAAGAAATCGCTAAACTCAAAATATGTTTGGAAGAAAAGAATATGATCATAGACATGTTAACACATCAACTCACTGCAAGAGAAAAGCACAATGAAAAACTAGAATGTAAAGTCGTGGGTCTAAGAAAAGAGCTTGAGAAGACAAAATCTCCTAATCTTATATTTGCTAAAGGATTAGAAACTTTAATTGAGATCATCAAGGTTCAGTGTTCTCCTCTTATAAAGAGTGGTCTTAGATATACTGAAGAATAATCCCAATCATAAAAGTCGTCAGGCTCCACCAAGAACTATCTTGATGCATCAAAGACCAGTGAACAGTATGTCAATCGTCAGCAAAATCCTAAAAGTACTCATCAGGTAAATCATGCTCAATTTACTCCAAGGATGAACATCAATAGAAGCATCAACCAAAAGGTAAACAATACCAAAATATTCTATGATCACATAAACTTCTTTAATGGACAATGCTTTTCATGCCATAACTTTGGGCATAAGGTTACTCAATGTGTTGCTTACAAAACTATCATGAATAGAGAGCACAAAATCATAGCACAATAGGAATCAAGAAAAGTTCTTATAATAACTTTTCTCCTCTTGAAGATGAAATTGAATGTTCGTTTTGTAATAACTTTGGTCATGAAGAATCTGAATGCAGGAGCAAATTTCGGCCAACACTTCAAAAGGAGAAAACATCATCAAATTCCAAGGTATGGAGAAAGAAGGAATTTCAATCAGAAAGATGTGGCATAGCTCTGTTTGTAAAAGGACAAGAAAATCAGTGGTACATTGATAGTGGATGCTCTAAACACATGACAGGTGATAAAGAGAAACTTCATTCATATAATGCTTTAGAAAAGGAAAAGAATGTCTCCTTTGGAAATGACACACCAACTGTCATTAAAGGTAAAGGTTCTGTTTATTTGAAAGAAAAGGTTAAAACTAGAAATTTCATGTATGTTGATGGTTTAAAACATAGCTTTTTGAGTGTCAATCAAATGTGTGATCAAGGAAATGAAGTTTTGTTTCGATCAAATGGATGTGTGGTTCATGAGCTTGATACATGAAGGACTGTAATCAATGGTACAAGAACTCCACAGAATCTATACATACTAAAAGGAGGACAAAAATAATGTTATATAAGAAAAGAATATGAAAATTGGTTATGGCACAAAAGATTGGAGCATCTAAGATTTTCTCAAATAAGAAAATCATGTGGCTCAAGGCGGTTCGTGATCTTCCAGATATCAGCATCCCAGAAAATACCATTTGAAAACCATGTCAATTCATTTAGCAAACCAAAGTTCATTTTAATGAAAAAGAAGGATCAGAAAGTAAGCCTCTTGAACTCATCCATACTGATTTGTGTGGACAAACTAGGAAAAAGTCACCTCATGGAGAAGAATACTTTATTTTATTCATTGATTATTTTTATAGAATGTTCTGGATAGGTCTACTAAAGCATAAAGTTGAAGCATTTGAAAATTTTAAAGCCTTCAAAGCTTTAGTTGAAAATGAATCAGACCAAAAAATCAAATGTATCAGATCTGATCAAGGGGAAGAATTCATATCAAATGAATTTTTTTATTTTTGTGAACAACATGGAATAAAAAGGTAGTTCTCTATTGCAAGAACTCCATAACAAAATGGCATAGTGGAAAAAATGAACAGAACAGTTCAACAAATGGCTCGAGCTATGCTTGATGAATCTGGAACTCTTGCCACCTTCTGGGGTGAATCTGCATTTACTGTCGTGAATGTTCTCAACAAAGATAATTTTCAGGTAAATAGTGATGAAACTCCATATGAACTTTGGTATGGTAAGCCTCCTACTGTAAAACACTTTAGAGTTTTTGGAAGAAAATGTTTCATCAAAAAAACTGATGAAAAAATTGGTAAGTTTGAACTCAGAGCAGACAAAGGAATTCTTCTTGGTTATTCATCTAGAAGGAAAGGATACAAATGTTATAACAAGAGACTTTGGAAAATTGTTGAATGCATTGATGTTGTAATTGGTGAAGCATGCAGAAATCCACAACAGATAAAGTCAACAAAGGATGATGATAATGAGGAAGATCATGAATGATTTTTTGTATCAAATCAAAATGATATAGAATAAGAACCCAATGAAGCATCAGAAGAAGACACAACTGATAGGGAAAATACTCCATCTAGGTATGCTCAAAATAATAATCCAGAATCTCAAATTCTAGGAGAAAAAGGGTCTGGAGTATAGACAAGAAGAAATATTGTAGGAACTTCCAGTTATCTAGCATTACTATCCTCCATAGAACAATAGAATTTTAATGAAGCTAGCAAAGATGAATGTCAGGTTAAGCCAATGAATAAATAACTTGACCAAATTGAAAATAATGATACTTGGGAACTAGTTCCTAGACCTTTTGATAAAAATGGTATAGAAACAAAATGGATATTCAAGAATAAATTCAATGAAAATGGAGAGGTTATTAGAAACAAAGAAAGACTTGTTTGTAAAGGGTATGCTCGACATGGAGGTATAGACTTTGAAGAAACATTTGCACCTATTGCCAGAATTGAAGCCATAAGAATGTTTCTTGCTCTTTCAAGTTTTCAGAAATTCAAAGTGTATCAAATGGATGTAAAATCTGCATTTCTTAATGGAGAGTTAGAAGAAGAAGTTTATATTGAACAACCAGAAGGATTCATTCTAGGAAATGATGAAAATCTTGTATGCAAGCTAAAAAAGGCTCTTTATGGACTGAAACAAGCTCCAAGGGCTTGGTATTATTTCCTTTAGAAATATCTACAACAGCAAGGGTTCAAAAAAGGATTGGCAGACAACAACTTATACACCAAGATTGAGAATGATAAACTAATAATTAGTGTTGTTTATGTTGATGATATCATCTTTGGCAGCAATGAAGAATCTATGAGTCGGAACTTTGCTTTGAATATGCAACAAGAATTCGAAATGTCCTTACTTGGTGAACTTACTTATTTACTTGGTCTAACATTACAACAAAGAAAAGATGGTATTTTTCTTTCACAAACTAAATATCTCAAGTAGATTCTGAAGAAGTATGGAAGGGAATATTCTAAACAAGTATGTGCTCCAATGGTAACAAGATGTAGTCTCAATTCTAATGATGAATCCCTACAGTGAATCAACCAACCTACATATCTATGATTGGAAGTTTTCTCTATCTAACAGGTACCAGACCTGATATCATGCATGCAGTAGGAATTGTTGGAAGGTTCCAAGCAAATCTAAAGGAATCACATTTTCAAGCTGTAAAAATAATATTCAAATATCTTCAAGGAACTCAAGGCTTTGGTCTATGGGATCCTAAAGATACAGGTCATACTCTTCATGCATATATAGATGTAGATTAGGCAGGAAATGTTGAGTTGATCAAAAAAGCACTAGTGGAGGTGCATTCTATATGGGATCACGGTTAGTATCTTGGTTCAGCAAGAAACAAAGTTTGATTTCCTTATGTACAGTTGAAGCAGAATATGTGGTTATTGCATCTTGCCTCACACAACTACTATGGATGATGCAAAGATTGCAAGACATTCGAATCACATGCTCTCCACCCATCTCCATTCTATGTGATAATACAAGTGCCATTAGCATTTCGAAAAATCTTGTCATGCACTCCAAGACCAAGCACATACTCATTAAGTACCATTTTATATGAGAACAAGTGCTTGAACAAAAGGTTAAATTGGAGTATGTTCCCTCCAAAGAATTGGTTGCTTATATATTTACCAAACCACTTCCCAGTGAAACATTTGAATATCTCAGACAAAATCTGGGAGTAGTTTCTTCATCATCCTGATGTTAAATCAATTTTCAGAGGAAGGTTCCTATATGTGGGTTTCATGAAGGATAGTCGTGTATATACGCAAGTTTCGATGGCTGCGGAAGCATATATGTTTTTCTGATAAGAAAACAGTGGGTTAGACTCCCACATGAGTGCTTAGTATAATATTTAATAGAGTCTGCTAATATGATTTGTTCATTGATTTTTATCTGATTAATGAACATGCCTTGATGAATGATTTGTTGACAATGCACAGGTATCATAGGTTCAGCAGGAGCATTAGCCTTCACAAACATTCTGCATTGTTGACATTATGGTTGTTGATTTCAGCTATGGTTTCAAATATTCATATCCATTGTTTCATAGGTCATGTAAAGATCTAGGGTGTAATATGTCTCCTTTTCTCATAGTCTATTTTTGAATGAGTTCTATTGGACATATGATGTAATTTTTATCCCCACTTTGCATGGGAAGGATGATGTAATAATTTATATATTTCAGTTATGTATAAAAAATTGGTATAGCCCCACTTTTTTGGGTGGATGAGTCAAATTTGGTGTATCCCCACTTGGTTTGATGATTGATGTATGTATGAGTCATTGGTGATAGGAATTTCATACTCACATAGCTAAGTTATAGAGTCATGTTATTCTTTTGAAAAATATATCTGCAGACTCTGCATGTACTCAAGGGGAGCATGGACAACATAGTGTATCTCAAAGGGGGAGAATATGTTGGTCCGCCATTTGACCTTGATGTCACGGGGGGAGATTATTTTGATGTAGATTGATATTTTGGTGTTGTTTTCTATCTCTGTCAGGTTCAATTGCTTGAAGTAATCAACACCAATATGGTTTCCATCAAGTCCAAAGGGGAAGATTGTTGGCATTACGATACAAGTGTTGTCCTTGATGGCAACTCACTCACTGGTCAACTCAAATTTGATAAAGGAAAACTCTCATTTTAACAAGTCAATTCAGAGGTAACAGGGCAATGGTATAGAAGAACAGGAAGTTGGAACAAAGGTCTACTGATCAGAATCAAGAATTTGAAGGAAAAGGATGTTGTAAGCTATATACACAAGTTCATCTTGTCAAAACAGCGTACACATGTAGGTAAACAGAACAAAAAGAGTGTATAGGCATGCACATACTTTCACAAGAGGAAAAGCGTGTATGGGTTGCAAAATCAAGGAAATTCAAGACTAAAGAATAGCAAGGGTCAATAGTATGGTATTTGCCCACAATATTGAGTGGATTAATGACTATTTGATCCCATCCAAGAATGCCACAAGTTCTAACTGTTGTTTTGGTTTGAGGTAATGAGAAAGGCCAAAAGCTATATAAGTAGGAGAAGATCAAAGGGTCAAGTGGGCAAGTGAAAGGGTTTCTCAGGAATACTTCTATCTGAAGTATATTTTATGTTGTAGGGGCTACGATTATGATATAATATGAAACATCGTGTGCACCTTGAATTCAATGTTGGATCAAGATCATGAGACTTGAAATGACTTATCATTGAATGATCTGATATTGATTGGGCTAGCTCTGATTGCTTACAAATGTTTTATTCCTTAAATGTCATTATATGGGTATGTCTAAAATTTGGAATAGCATCGAAGTTGTAAGTTAGTATTTATATATCTATATGTTGGTTCACCTTGGTGAAGGTGCGTATACACGCTAGTTCAAAGCTTCCTAGTAGTATATACAAAATAAAATCCTGTTGTTCAGAAATGGTTGATCTATACGATCAGTAATTTTGGTTTACTGTTGTTTGTCAATGATATCTTCTTAGATCTGAAAGTAGAACGAAATGCATAAGGATATTGAATCTGATTGATTGGTTGATTAAGTGAGGAGGGTGATATTTACTACTAACTGTCTAGATCTCTGTAATTTGACAGTAGATGTTCATAATATTACTGGTTGGTACACATTTGATTCAGAAGTTTTTTATGATTCAGTAGTTTTGGAGGTATACATAGGTTTGGTTAGAGGAAGTAGCGTATACACACAGGTTAGGTTCATTAAAGTAGTGTATGCATTCTGATGTATGATTTTTTAGGTTGCAGCTGGTTCTGAATGATGATGAAGGTTTCTAGCTTAACCATAGTGTTTTGGTGACTGTGATCTGACTGCTCAAATTGACTGATTGTTGGTTGATGCAGTTATTATTTGAGCTTCAAAGTTTCTAATGGGTACAGTATGAAAATTTGATGAAACGAGACCTTTATATTGTGTTATTGTGTATGAGGAGCATCCATTCTGAAAATTTATGAAACATGGTCCTTGGAGGAAGAGAGAAGGTCGTACCCTTCTGTAGGTCGTTGCCTACATAGTAGTAAACATATCAGCTAGTACAAGAGCTAGGGGGTTGTAGCTCCCTTCCAGTAGAATTTGGAGAATGAGAGAAGATTGTAGCCTTATGCAAGTGGGTGCCTACATACTGGTATGAGTTTGCACCAATACAAAATTGTAAACATGCTTTCTTTATATTAAAAATAAGACAAAGACGACAGGAGTAGGTGGTTTTTCTCCCGCATTAGGTTTCCACCTTAAATCTTGGCTCTCATGTGTGTTGCTTGTGTGTGATGGTTTATTATGTTATTACTGCACATAGTTACTATATAATAAAGTATTGATGCACTGATTAAAGATCAACACATGATGAATTAACTAAATCATAAGTTCTCTAGGTATACATTGGTTTCTTTAATCACAGTTGCGTGCACATGCAAGTTCACTTCACTGAAGTAGTGTATATAAATATGATTGGGAAATGAAAAATTATTGAATTGTAAATATTGATTCACCTGCCCTCTTAGTATTATTTCCAACAATAGACCATAATTCGAAGCTTGAATTTCAAAACCATAAGCAGGTCATAATTCTAAACCTCGGGTCCTCGAAAGGTCAAAATATTGGAATCCCTTGGAAATTTTGAACTTCAAAATTTCAAATATCGGAATCTTAGGTCCTCAGAAGGATGGAATATTGGAACCCCTTGGAACTTAAGAATTTCGGGATTTCGGAACTTCTTAGAATTTTTTTTTTTTAAGTGTCAAGGGATGCGGGAAGCAGGGTTTACAAAGTAAATATTTTTCAAAACCAAGGGTTAAGGGACCCTTTCTCTATCTGGTGGGCTCCAGTATTGCAGCAATAATGTTGCAACTCCTGGGACTTCCTTCTTTAATTTTATCAGCCCGGTAGTTCGTAACAAACTTGGAAGCGACGGTGCTGTATGCACAAGTACTAGCTCTTGCCGCAGCTGTCACTTGGTCAGTTGGCACAAGTCCGCTAGGGGCTTAAGCCAACTTCTATGAGCTCTTAGAAGAATATTTTTAACTGATGGATGAAAGCTAACTCAAAGGAAGCTAATCTACTTGCGGAAAGAAACTGAAAGCCAAAAAGTAACGCAAACCCTAGCAAACCCTAATTCTACTAGCTAGTCCTACTGATGCAAAGGAGAGAATGAAAACTACTAGAAGAGATGCCAATACTTCTCTGAAGGTAAAATACATGTGTCTAGACTACCTCTATCTAAAGAAAACATCTTTTTGTATTTTTGAATAAGTTATTAGAATTATCATGCATGTGCTTTTTAACTGGCTTTTTACTGTGCAGGGGTGGATCAAGGAGGATAAATGCTTCGAAGAGGTCAGGAAGGTTCAAAGAGGGTCTAAGGAGTCCCTACACTGTTGTCGGGAAAATTATCCAATACGGAATGACCCTATCCCACTCTAAGGGTGATAGTTCCTTAGCAACAATCAAAGCAAAGCTATCTAAGATTACTTCTTTATGAGATGTAAGAGAGGGGGGAAAGAGATCCACTAACCGATGTCTTCCGCTAATGATTGATCCAATCTTCTCTCTTTGCTGCTTGCCCTCAGTTCCTTTCTCTTTCACTGGCCTAGCTACACCAAGATCCTGCAAAATAGCAAGAGAGGGAAACTACAAGAAGCATACATTCATAATTGATTCAAGGATTAGAATAAATCAAATACACAAGTATAACAACACCATTGAGACACATGCATATAGAAGAACCTCAAATGCTTTATTAATGGAAGAAGTAAGGTTCAGGAAGTGATACAACCATAAAAGGCCCAATCCAGCATCACCTTCCCAGCAGAAAGAAATCTCCTCTTCACCTCCTTCAAAGCAAATCACCCAATAGTTCTATACTCAAACCAACAACAATTCTTTACCTTCACAAGATTCCAGCCTCCCTAGACCTCATGAGAGAGATCTATATATAGGAGTTTTGGAGAAAGGATGAGTCAGCTTGTGGCTGGCATGAAGCTGACTAGTGTCCTCTCTCACTTCAGTTATTCTTTAGTTCTTGAGTCCACTTGGAGGTTCTTGCTTCCACTTGGAGATCCAGAACCTCTTACTCATCACCAGTCGAATTCCTTGATCCAAGTGTCATTTTGGAAGCTTCCTGGGCATTGACACCTTGAGGAATGACTGTGCCACATGTCCAAACTCACCCAATGCAGGTAGCCTTCTTTGCAGTTGACATTCAATGCAGGTAGACAGTGGAGCAGTTGACATTTAGCGCAGATGCTCAGTGGAGCAGTTGACATGATCCAGAATTGCCTTGTTTTTGAGTGTTTTCAGGTGGAGAACTTTTATTCAGTGCTGTGGTTTGCTGACCTTGTTCCTATAGGGGTAGGAACAACATGTTTAGGGACTTTGGATCCCTTAGATTATGGACATTTCATGCTTCATGCTGTAAGGCACAAAAATGTCTATAACAGTTGCCCCCTAAAGTATGAGGTCGTTTATCGGGTGAAATGCTTTATCAGGAGGATCCGAAGTTCATTCAATCGCTGAGAGGTGACCTGTAATAAAATACAATACAATACATTATTTTTCATTCTGCTTTCATGATCTAGCTGAGGCGGGCATTCCCATGCTCAGCTTTATAAATTCATTTTGGTACATAGAACAGACGATCGTCTGATGGTAGGCTGATAATTCTCTGCTGAAATTATCATCCTTTGAGTAGGATGATCATCTGCTGCAATGATGCACATGTCAAATGTCTTTATATTTCCTGAATATATATCGTAGCCCGGATGGATGAAACTAGATCCGGGGTCTTCAAACTCGTTCGATCTTCACTCTAAGTACAAGTCGATCCATGTGAGAATTGCGCTGAAGTCGAACATGGAAAGACATCGCTTGATTATCGGTCAATGATGTAAACCATTAACAAGCGCGAGAGGAATCACCGATAATGATAATGACCCTCAAGGTACTGCAGTACAATTTACGTGGTGTGAATAAAGGACTTGGCGTCGAACACCACGCAAAATCTTTCGGTCGAAGGTCATTGATGTATACCTGTCGCTGGAAGTGAGAAACTTGCCATTGAGGCATGCAAGCTTCAAAGTACTGAGGGGGTTGTTCCTAGATCAACTTCTTGGATAATGAGCTGAAGTCGACAAGAAGCGATCCGTCAAAGGAGGGCCTTAATGAATCCCACATCAGTGACACGGAACGGAGCTAATGATTTTAATGGAGGTGAAAACAATCTGTGACATATGATTCAGGGTGGCGGTCATGGATGGATGAAGGATAATGTATAGCAGTGGATGGGACACGGTTGACTCTTTCTGAACAACATCTCTTGAACATATAACGACACTGATGCGATGGATCAGTAGCATTACCCCAAATGTGGATGGTTTGGCGAGACCATGGTGATGAGACCGGTGAATGAAACAACCCAACCCGATGTGGTAGGGAGGAAAAGTATCATGTTCAAGAGCGACTTGCTACCATTAAAGCTTTGAGGTTCTCCCAATTTTTCCCCAGTCATTTCTGACCAGTACCTCTTTATTTTTGTCAAGCTTGAGGAGGATAACATATGCTTGTTCTATAACCTGCCCTTCGGGCAAGCCCATCGCTATGTTTTAATGAGCCTAGCGATAGGGGAACTCGTTCTCGTCTAAAGACAAGTTTGTCGCTATTTAATCCTTTTAACGAGTCTAACGACAAGGAAAACTCGGTCCTTTTCATTTTTAGAGAGTCTGAAAAGGTACAGAAAGTTAACTCCAAAATTCCTTTTTCGTCATCTAATCCCTTAAGTCCGAAAAAGTATAAAACAATACAGAAGGGATGAGTTTTCGATAACTTTAATGAGCCGAATAAAACAAGCGCTCGACCTTTTTGTGCAATAATCCCTCAGGTCCAAAAAGATTAAAATCTAGAGGAGGGATAGCTCTTCCGGTCCTTTTAACGAGCTAGAAGGCCAAAACTCGTCAATCTTTTCATATTTTACGAGTCAGTTGAAAAGAGCTCAAAGAAGACTCGTCTTTTGAGGAACGAGTGATAAACAGGGATAGCAGCAGATTCCAGGTACAGGTTGGAATTTTCCAATCACGGTAGTGTCACAAGGATGGCTAGGTGAAATCACTCTTCGCAGCTGTTCCTCAAAATGGGTAAACAATCATATGGAGGTGAACGATCGACCAAATGACAGTGGAGGTGGCAGGTGCAAACACGACCAAGGCTTTTTATGGCTGATAAATTTACGATCACAGAGGTTATTTACCGGAATAGGTTCATTTTTTATTTAAAAATGAGCTTAAACTCTGGGGGAAACATTGCTCACTGCTTTTATTTATTTTTTAACGAGCATGAAGACCACGTTAAAACTGCTCGGATCTTCCGTTTATTTTTTAACGAGCATGAACTTTATGCTAAAACTGCTCGAAATACCAGTCATAAGATAAGAAATGTCCCCTATGAGATCTCTATTTTTTAAGGAGTTTCATCTTCACTAAGCTTTACTCCATATCCTTTCTTTATGCAAGTTCGAAAACGGCTAATCCTACGAGTTTAAAGGGTTAGACCTACAGGTTTAAAGGGAGGACCTAAAAATTTAAAAAAATAAATAGTCGCCCCTTGCTTGCACTCCAAAAGGTTGCATGCCCCCAGGTATAAAATACAATTTCAAGGCTGCCCCTCCTCCTTCCCACCTCTGCTTTTCTTTGGGTGTTCACAGCTACTTGTCGTCTTGCTAGTCTAATGTTAACGATACTTGTCTTCTCGTTATTTTTAACGGGTCTTATGCGATACTTGTCTTCTCGTCAGCCCAACTTTTAACAGATCTTTCGCAAGATCGCAAGAGAACAGCTACTTGCGACAAGAGAGCAGCTACTTGCGACAAGAGAAGAACACTACTCAAAGACAAAACATTTGTGTTATTGAGGGAGGCTTGCCTCTTTCTGGTTACCCAAAGATTGTTTCGTTAATCTTTCAAACAAAACATTTCCTCGGCATTGTCTACCGAAATAGACAAGGGTGAATGACTCTTGTCAAACACGTAACTTTGAAAAAAGAATCCTATTCTAGAACAACCCCTCTTCCATCCACGGATGGGGTACGGACTAGTCATATCCTCTCGCGGAAATTATACCTTACACCCAAGGTTTTCTCTGCCCGAAGCAGACCAGGATGCATGCCCCCTGGGTTCCAGTCCCATCTTTCCGAATCACTCGCACTCATCGGGAAGAAGGACTGGGGGTGGAGACATTTCTTGATTGAATAGACCATTCAGGGTTGGTATGTGACTATTTGTGATGCGTGATCCCGGAAATGAAAGTTGGTCTACGAGCTTGACCATTCTTCCTTCGTGTGGAAAACACATTACTCTAAAGAGTGAGGAGACTATTGCCCCCATGCAATATATATAGTCTCGTCCAAGGAGTAGGTTATAATCCAAGGGTCCTTGAACGACCATCACGTTCATTTGAACGGACTTCCCTTTTAATGTAATAGGCACATTGGGGAGGATCCCTAATGGTCGACTGGTTCCTTTATCAAAACCCGAGAGATTTCTTATCTCAGGCAAAAGCGTCGGGGAACCCAGTGCTTTCCAAGCAACAGAGGAAAGGATACTCACAGATGTCCCTTCATCAATGATAGTTCCAGCCATTACCATTCTTTATATTTGGACTATAATTCTGAATGGTACACTGGCTGGCAACCGGGGTCTGCCTAGTTGGTTCCAATCAAAGGACACAACCAGGTTGCTTGGTGGTGGGACCGAATACACGGCCGGATATGACCCTGACGATGTTCCTTCCTGCGATAAAGGAATGGGCGCATTGCCCTGATGCTCGTCAGAGTCTGTGTTGATGAAAAGAATCTGGATGGTGTCATCCTTATTCTCTTCAGTGAGGGTGTCATTTGAAGATGAATCTTCAGTGACGGTGTCATTTGAAGGTGAAACTTCTGAAGGGAGAACCGGGTCAACTGTCGTTTCGACCTTTGGACTTTCGTCCGGTCTGGATTCAGTAGGTTCATTTTCAGTGACTGACGCTTCAGCTGACCACTTGAGCGGGCCAGCTGTATTCTCAACCAACGAAGGACTCGGCACGATTTTTTTGTATCCAGGAGGAAGTCTCAACGGTGAAACCAGGCGATCTTCCAAAAATCTCTTCGCTTCGTCCAAGAAGGGACAATGGTGGATGGTGTGATCGCCTTCACACGGTCTGCAGGGGGATCTTACTCCCCCTCTTTGTCTTGAACCTTCACTTTCGCTGGTTAACGGTAAGCATTCAACATTGCTATCAGAGGTTGATGCTCCCGAATTGTGCAAACGAGGGGACCAGTCCCTCAGTATCCGGGGAATACAGGGACAATCTCTTTGGAAGTGATCTCCTCTACATATGACACATGGCGATTTAGGCCCGGTCTGTGCTATGTGTGGATTTTTGTCAGATAATGATTGATCCAATCTTCTCTCTTTGCTGCTTGCCCTCAGTTCCTTGCTCTTTCACTGGCCCAGCTACACCAAGATCCTGCAAAATAGCAAGAGAGGGAAACTACAAGAAGCATACATTCATAATTGATTCAAGGATTAGAATAAATCAAATACACAAGTATAACAACACACCATTGAGACACATGCATATAGAAGAACCTCAAATGCTTTATTAATGGAAGAAGTAAGGTTCAGGAAGTGATACAACCATAAAAGGCCCAATCCAGCATCACCTTCCCAGCAGAAAGAAATCTCCTCTTCACCTCCTTCAAAGCAAATCACCCAATAGTTCTATACTCAAACCAACAGCAATTCTTTACCTTCACAAGATTCCAGCCTCCCTAGACCTCATGAGAGAGATCTATATATAGGAGTTTTGAAGAAAGGATGAGTCAGCTTGTGGCTGGCATGAAGCTGACTAGTGTCCTCTCTCACTTCAGTTATTCTTCAGTTCTTATGTCCACTTGGAGGTTCTTGCTTCCACTTGGAGATCCAGAACCTCTTACTCATCACCAGTCGAATTCCTTGATCCAAGTGTCATTTTGGAAGCTTCCTGGGCATTGACACCTTGAGGAATGACTGTGCCACATGTCCAAACTCACCCAACGCAGGTAGCCTTCTTTGCAGTTGACATTCAACGCAGGTAGACAGTGGAGCAGTTGACATTCAGCGCAGATGCTCAGTGGAGCAGTTGACATGATCCAGAATTGCCTTGTTTTTGAGTGTTTTCAGGTGGAGAACTTTTATTCAGTGCTGTGGTTTGTTGACCTTGTTCCTCTAGGGGTAGGAACAACATGTTTAGGGACTTTGGATCCCTTAGATTATGGACATTTCATGCTTCATGCTGTAAGGCACAAAAATGTCTATAACATACACCCTTCTGAAGAGTTTCAAAAAGTTTGGCTATCAACAAACCTCATTTGTGAGCTTCTACAGGAAGTGTGTAGGGGTTCTAAAGGATGTTCAGAGATTTCTACAGGATGTTCGGAAATTTCTACAGGATAATTGAAACGTGGATTTTAGAGGATGGGTGAGTGAGGGAAGATGCATGAATGGATAGGGAGGTAGTATAGGGGTCTGGAGTGACCCGAGGACTGGTGGATGGAGTGGTGACTTGGCTTAAAGAAGGCTAAGACAATGATGGAGCAAGAATGTAGGGTTACGCGGGAAAAAGGACAGGCATGAGACGAGGAACCTAGCTAGGAGATGGAATAGCTGGCTCTGATGAAGCTTTAGTGGATGAGAGAGTGGTAGAGATGCCCTGCACAGTGTACATTTAACTGAATCAACAACGTCTTACAAATAATCAAAGTCCTAGCTAATCTAATCTAATTGTCAATAAAACAAATGAACAGTAGCTTTATTTAGAAAGAAAACCATGTACATCAATCATGCAAAGAAAAATTTCAGAGATCTGAACCCATAACTAACTTCTGCAAATGAAAACAGTACACTAAGGATTGCATGGTCAAGCAAACTAGTGTTTTTGTTGGGGCAACACTGTTTCTTCAATTCCAACCCCTAATCCAATAAGGATGAGGTGAAATAGAGAGTGTTGTTGACCCTTTTCTTGGAGCTTTTTCCTGTTATTATCCTACCAATCCATTTTAAACATCTGAAGCAATTCTATTCATAAGAAGTGACCTATTTAACCAACACAACTAAATCTGCCCAACAGAAATACGTTTCAAATGCATAAAAGGAAAACAACGATGCATAAAGGAAAGGTAACAGTACAAAAAGGAAGCCCTAGACTCTCAGGTTGGGCCCAACCCTAAGAGCTATGGCTCCTATAGAAAACTCAGAGTTGATATTAAATCGGACTGCTTCTCATTATCAAAAAATAGTCATAAGTCAAGAGTTATGCCCAAAATGGCTACAAGAGAACAAAATAGAGCTAACAGCACTGTAGTGCGAAATATGTAATGGTTTCCGAAAGTTCCTTGCGAAGGCTGAGACCTTAACATTTATACACCACGAGGGCCTTAGCTGGCCTCCTAAATCTATGGGACTTGGCTGTCCAAACTGTGAGTAGACAGCCCCTTCCAAAATCTGCTTGGCTGCCTTCCAGATCCAGTTTTAGTGGCCTTTGGAGCTCGGAGTTTGGGGTGAAGATCCCGAGGAAGGCTATTTAATGCCATAGACAACCCCCCTACGAATCCTCACCTCAATATTGGTTGTCTTCTAGCCCATGATTTGCTCGGTTTTTCTCCAACATGTGTAAAAAAACCTGAAATGAGCATGTCTTAGCCACCTAGGAAGAGTGACTACCCTTATTCGTACAAATGACATAAACATACTAAAAAATAATGCATAAGCTATGAAAAATGAAGGATTGAACAAGGACTGAACAAGGATAATTAGGCCAAATGAGCCCAACAAGTTACCAAATTTGGGGCTCATCACTATCCTCGGATAGGACACATGGTAGTCGTTCATTGGCCCTTAGGAGAAGACATTGGCAGATGAAATCAGCATGGCATGGAAGGAAGTATTGATCATAGGAAGAACACCTCTGGTGCAACATTATTTTTTGGAAACTGCTTAGTGTCCTAGGTTAGCAATAAAAAAAATCCATTTCTTTTGATTGGGAAGGAAGTATTGATGATAGGAAGAACACCTCTGGTGCAACATTACTTTTTGGAAACTGCTTAGTGTCCGTTAGAAATAAAAAACTCCATTTCTTTCTCAACTGCTAAAGCAGAGTATATTAGAGTTGCCATTTTTTGCTCGCAAATTCTATGGATGAAGAAGACCTTGAAGGGCATTAACGTAGAGTTAGCTAATCCCATTCCAATCATGTGTGATAATACAAGTGCCCTTAACATCTCTAAGAATATTTTCATGTACTCAAAGACCAAGAACATCCCTATCAAGTTCCATTTCTTAAGAGAGTAGGTTGTGGCTAGTGTTGTTTGACTTCAACATGTGGCCACTAAAAACCAACTTGCAGACATTGTTATTAAGCCACTAGCAAGAGAACCCTTTGAATATCTTAGGCAAAAGATAAGGGTTGTGACTCCTCCTCCCAAATGACTTAATTATAATGTGTGTTCACAGTTACTCAATGTATGGGATCAATTGAAGAGTAGGATGCAATAGTTTAGGGGGAGTTTTCAAGAGTATCCTTTGCCAACTAGTGCATTGGTGCATTGGAGAAGAAAAACAATGAAGAATACCATGTATGGCTACAGGGGGAGATTATGTTGTTGTCATCAATTCAAAAGGGGGATATTGTTGGACTATTGACATTGTCTTATTGATTAGTGGCGCTTTGTTTTTTGGGAATGATGTCAATCAGACTAGCACTGAGGTGCAAAGAATGGCAGAGAGTTTGTAGCCATGGTTCAAGTATAAAATGGGATCAATGACTATATTTGACCTTCTCCATTCATTGGTGCTTTGAAAAATATTTCCAATGGTATGTGGAAGTCCATAAATGGATCACATGATCAAAATTTATTGATAGCCAAAGTAAGGATCTTGAATTCGTAAGGAGCAGGGTAAATTTCAAAACCACCAAAGTAGGCTGAATTTTGGAACCAAGAAGCGGGTCCAACTTCAGAACCTCAGTACCTTGGAAGGTTGAAATATCAAAACCCCTTGGAACTTCAAAACTTTGAAATTTCGGAGGTCAGAGTCTCAGGACCTCGAAAGGACAAAATATTGGAACCCCTCGGAACTTCAAAATTTCAAGATTTTTAACTTCTTAGAAATTGAATTTTTTCAAAAGTGTTGAAGGATACGAGGATCATGGTTTACAAAGGAAATCATTTTCAAAACCAAGGACTAAGGGACCCTTTCTCTCTCCTCAAACTGGACACATGGCAGTCATTGATTGGCCCTCGGGGGTTGATGGTAGCAAATGACATCAGCATGACGTGGTTGTATAGAGGACACATGGAAGTAAAATTTAGCATTATTGAGTGGTCTAACAGAGCAAATCCTAGTGGCACATGTCACTACTAAGGAGACGCCACATGGAAATGTGATGAGAGCATGATGTCATCCTGGAAGCATATCAGAGGTTAGGGATTTTGTAACTCTGTTGTAATTTCCTTTTGAGAAATTTTCGATATGTGGACCTTCAATGTTAATTGACACTTGGTCATGGAGCCCATGGAACCAAGGGCATAGAGCAAGGCTTAACACCTAAGTGTTGTGGAGATGCTACATGGGAAGTACATTTTAGAGGTTAGAATTTTGTAACTCCTTCATAATTTTGTTTTGGAGAAAGTCCCAATACAGGGACCTCTAGTGTTGATTTGTACTTGGTGATGGAGAACAAAAAACTAAGGGCATGGTGAACAGCTTAGCACCTAAGTGCTATGGTGATGCCACATGGGAAGTATATTTCGGAGGTCTGAGTTTTCGAAACTCTCTATAATTGCAATTTGAAGAAAGTTTTGATATAGGGAACTTCCGATGTTGATTGGCACTTGGTCGTGGGGCCCAAAGAACCAAGGGCATAGTGAAATAAGACAGGGAGATAGGCCCCCAATGGGATCCTGAATGGATTAGCACCTAAGTACTATGTCGTCAGTCACAACACCCAGTCTCATGGTGGAAAAACAATAAGAGTCAAAGCAAAAGGGGCTAAAGGCCAATATCAGAATCTCGTGATTTCATAATGTCTTGGGTTAATAAATTTACAATATAAGAGGCTCTAAAATTCCAATACAAAGGTGTATGAAGGATGAATGATTCTAAAACTAAGATTAACTACATGAAGAAGAGTTGGTCTCTGGAATAATGGTGACTATAGAGATTTCTGATTCAAGGCAGCAAGGCCCACAATTGTGCAGGATGATTTAAAGGAGTTTTTCATGAGTTGAAGTAAGACACCTTTAATATCCCCGTGCATGCTTTATTGAATTAAATGAAGAAAAAACCCTCAACGTTTAGAGTTCTAATAAAAGTTCAAAAAATCCATATCGAATTTCATTTTAGGCTCTGTGAGCTATTAATAAGCATGGAAGAACCTCCTGGGAGTGTGCAGGTTGACTGAATATTTATGTCTCAACATGGGAACACTTAGGTATTGATCCTCATGTTTAATGCGTCAACAATGGATGAGTGAACAAAGCCCATTATTTGATTTAATGTTGCAGTGGCAGAACTTAGGCAAAAGCACAATAGTATGATGGAGAAGCCAAGTGTAGGAGTACACTAAGGAAGTGTGAATGGAGAAATGATGGTTGGTAGATAAGGCATTGATCACAACATGGGAGAGGAACAAAATTATGGAGAGCAATTATGAAAAGTGGGTGAATATGTATTGTTTCCAATTAGAAGTGGGGAGAGTTGTGTGGATGAGTCCATTGCTGAGGAGAGGCGAAGTGTGCCTGTGTTGCAGAAAGAGGTTGTGTGTGCCTATGTTGTAGAGGAAAGGGGCTAAGTGGGTGAGTTTTGTTGTGTGAGGCCAAGAGAGTCTCTAGAATTATAGAGGGTCGAGAGCAGAAGTATAATACTATAGTGAATGATATTAGTATTTCTTTCTCTCTCTCTCTCTCTCTCTCTCTCTCACTATATATATATATATATATATATATATATATATATATATATATATATATATATATAGATATAGATATCTATATTTGCCCCTATTTTTAGTCTAAATTTTGTATGAAAGGTAGAACAGTGGCTAGAGCAGGTGGTGGCCTACATTCATAAGAGGTTGTTGCCTCTTGGAAAGTAGGGGCTTTCTATCGTAAGCTGGTCGATGCCTCCTCTATGTGGGTTATCACAAGAAAATTGATGTAATTAAGTAGGTACTTAATTTACATCATAACAAGAAACTTATTGGTGATTTTCTCCCTTTAGGTTTTTGTTGGCATTATTGTGTTTCCATTCATGTTAACAAGGTCATGGTCATGGTCATAATTTTCATATGCATGTGTGATAGATGTTGACTTGGTGGTACTATTGGTTGGATTTGATGTATTTATAGTGATATGGTTGTGTTTGCATTGATGTCAACTCTTAAAATCATGCGCTTATGTCAACCTCATGATGATGAAAATTGATGAACCATGGTGTGTGTAGGTATGTGTTGACATTAGTGGAGTTTGTGGTAGAATGATGGTCTTGGAGGAGTTTGCATGTGCATTGATGAACATATCATGATGGTTTTTGGATGCGACTACAAGTAGATGGTGCTTCTACAGTTGATCATACAGAGATCCATGTGATGGAGATGGTTCATGGCACACTAGTTGAGTTGTCAACTTGTCAACTAGGCCTTCATCTAGGTATTCATGCTTATGATTCATCGAGATGACTTATTGTAGTGGGATGGCTTCATGATGATTATTTTGACGTTACAGTGGTGCTACAGAGGTTCCATAGGTTATTCATATGTGTTGCAGCTTGTTCAAAGGTCTGATGGAGAGTGAAGGACTTGTTGGCACACTTGCCAACCTTGTTTGTTGGCCCTTGTAGGTCAACTTGGTAGTGATAAGAGGGAGGCATGTTTGGTCTACTTGTAGATGTGTCAAAGGCCATGCTAGAGGTATGGAGGCTAGTACAAATGTAGGGGAAGGTTATTCAATGGGTGGAAAAGGTTCTGGACTAAAGAACTGATGTTTTTACTTAACCTAAGCCCCAGTCACATGCACAGAAGAATATGGGAGTGGTTTGGATGCTCTAGTCACATGGAGGCCAGATTATGGGAGTGGTTATAGCCCTATTCAAGTTCATATAGTTTCAAGAGTGCAACTGAGGGTTTTTCACAACATTTCCTCTTCATTCGTCATGATGTTCAGAAAGAAATTAGCTAGAAAATTCCCAAAGGCTTCTAGAATTGTTTGAAAAAATAAATAATGGTTTAGAAAGGTCCTATCATGATTTTAATGCATTTAGTGCACTAGTAGTTACATTAGTGGATTTATTTGGTCCAATTTGTGCACCTCTGATCCTATCCCCAAGCTCAAATTAGCCCTACGTGTTTTATATACTTAATCTTGGAGCTATGTGATGGTGGATGGTGAGTTGATTGAGTTGAGGATGTTATAGAGTGTGTTGGAGAAGGTTTCATTGAGTGTTGATGCTTTATATCTTGACTAGAGACTATATGCTCCATTCCTTTAGTGTTAATGAATGAATAATGTGCAGATCTGAAGCATGTTTCAGTATAGATCAGATTTGATGCTACTGAGGTAGAAATTGTTTGGAGAGTTTGGTATGTTGTTGAAGTATATGTTGGTGATCCTCTCACACTTGTTTTACAGGAGCTGTTTATGCATGTAGCACATATCCATGTGTCTTTTGATGTTATTGCATTATGTAGCATTTTATTATTGTGAGGATCTGTTTGTACTTAGGTTTGTGTGGCCACGGTTTATATTGGAGAGCACATGTTTTATGCATTTGTTTATTTTGGTTCGATGATGAGATCTTGTTGCTGAGAGGATGTATGTAGAGCTAATTTCTTCTTCACAATAGCGTCTTGGGATGCAATTTGAAAATATATGAAAGGGGGTCCACATAGTGGTAGAGGAGCAATGACTTCATGAGATAGGAGCAGGGATATCGAAGCTTCAGTGAAAGGAACATGTTTTTCAATCCAATGGTGGTTGGATAATCCAATGGTAATTGGGCGAGGATTGACTGATCATGGTGGCCTTTAGTAGATGGTAGTTTGTAGAGATATATAGAGAACAAAGTCTTCCGAGTTGATCAGTAGTATCGAGTCTTCTAGCTGATCAATGTTGGAATTTTATATATGAGGTCGAGTCTCCATGATGATGCTAGTCAGCCAGCTATGCAAAAGATCAATTGCTTGACATAATAGAAATTCATAGCAAAGCAGCAACAACAGTAAGGGTGGTTTTTCTCCCGGAAGAGTTTCCACCAGAAATATTGTGTCTCATGTGTGATTGATATGATTGTGTGCATTGTTATTGTTTATATTGTTGTTTATGGTTTCAATTATGCTAATATGATGTATGTGTTAATGTGTTGTTGTTAACATATGTGTGATTCAGTAATTGAAGTAATAAAAGGGAAATAATTGTATATAGATCACAGTACTTATTCACCCCCACCCTCATAGTTGTGCGTAAATATTTCCAACAATTGGTATCAAAGCACATTTCAAAAAATTGGTATTAGATCAGGGCTCTTAGTTGCAGCTTGATTGTTGGAGAGTAGATCTGGGGTTTTTTTGCAGAAATTGTTTTTTCTTTCCAGAATGGTTGTCTTCATTGCATTAAATTACAAGGTATGGCACAAAAATGTAACATCTCAATTATTATCTTGTGGATTTAACAGTTTGAAAGTAGTATGTGAAGGTCGTGGTAAAGATCTAATTGCAGATGAGGTTTGGTAGCAATATGCACAACCACAATGCATAATGTGCAATAATATTCATGATGATGATATGAAGAAACTAGTGGGATTGAAACATGCCAAAGATATGTGGGACAAGCTAGAATCTAGATTTGGAGATGGTACTAGCAACAAAATTGAAAATGTGAAGAAGAGAAACAAGAAGAAGAACAAGAATAAGGACCTTCAAGATAATAAGTATCAGCCACAAGAGTCTCATTCTTCCAGTGCACATGATTCAGTAGATGATGAGAACGAATCAGAAAATATTCAATCCAAAGGTATAAATATTAATGATTTTTTGTTGAGTTATAATTTTGATGAAGAAGATTTTGATCATGTTGAAGCACATAGTGAAGATGAGAACGATACTAAGGTTCTTAGATCTGCGATTTACAGACTAATAGGTGCATGCAAGGATCAATAAAAACTATTACAGATTTGTGATGATAAGAAGGCCAAGTTCAAGGAAAGGATTGTGAGTTTAAAAGTGAAATTCGAAGTATTTGAAAAGTTTGAAGAAGGTATGAGGAAAAAACATTGAGTGAAGGTTGAATAAGTTGAGAAATTAGGATTTTGAAGTTGTTTCCTTGATAAAGCAATGAAATATGGAGATGAGTACTATTTCCTTGGATAATTTTCTTAAGATCCAAAGATCACCAATGGATAAAATGGGTCTTGGATTTCAAAAGGGTGAGTCTGGTTTTCATGCAACTAAAAACACTAGAGAAGAAACCAAGAAACTTGTAGCAAACAATACTAGTAGTAAAAGTCAAATTCAAGGAAATAAGAAGTAGAACCAAAAGTTGATTAAGTAGTACAACCAGCAATAGAGAAGGAAATCTCAAGGAGCTCCAACATTTATAAGATCCTTTACTACTAGAGATGATCATGATAGACTTGTAAGATTTTAAAGGAATCAAAGTCATTTTGTTCCTTTTGTGCATAATGTATAATGTTACAAATGTCACAATTCTAGGCATGTTGTAGCAAATTATTGGAGCAGATCATATAGACCACATCAGCAAAAATTCCAGCAATATTAGTAGCCAAGGAGATTTTTTTTTTAGGTATAATCATGATTTTTATGGTTATTATTACTCATGTCCCCTATTTGGCCATAAGGCATCTGATTATAGATCTAACCAATGTAGGAGAAGAACATTTCATGCACAGTTTAGATATGGCATGAACATTAGAATAATCGATCCTCTTAGCCATGTGGATTGTTATATGTGCCATATATTTGGCCATATGGCGAGAGATTGTTTGTTTCCCCATTACTCAAGGAAGAATCATCAAAAGAAGCAAAAAAATAGGATCTAGCACAAATAAAGTGAAGCAAGAAAGGAAGCAAGAGAAGGAAGAAAATAATAAATTCACGGTGGAGAAGAAGAATCCAAAGACTATGTGGAGAAAGAAGGAGCTTCATATCTTCAACTAGTGTAGAGCATTTCCTCTTGCAGTCCATGTTTATTCATGCATACTTATAGAGGACTACACATCATGAGAGGTGCATAACCTTAGGTGGAGAGTATGATGGAGTTTGCAACAACACTTGATGAATTCATTTCAGGCTCATGAACTTTCGGGTCCACGAGATCAACCTGTCTTATTGGAGGTATATTGAGCTCAAGGGGAGTTATGCATGGTATTGAGTTTCATGACTTATATTATCTCTTTCACTTCTTTCCACTCATATTATTATAACATATTTACATATGTATTCATGAATGAAAATGAAAACATTTTTCAGCCATGTATATGCTTTTGGTTTCCACTAATAGCTAGTTGAAAAGATGTGCACCCATGCATAGATTGAGATCATGAATTCGGGGTATTTTGAGATTACTTGTGACATGGACTAGTCATGTATGGGGTGTTATATGCAGTTTATTATAGCCATGTATTTTCTATTGTTTCATCATAATGTATTGGTATTGGGTCTAGTCAATAGTATGTTGAGTCATCATGGTGATAGTCTTGTTATGGAGGAGACATATGGAGTCATTTTTCAGCCATATGTATGGGCTAATGATGATTTAATTGTCATGATCTATTTTTTTCATTGATGTATTCATGAAAAAGGCTCATGGAGTCATGTACTTATGATGTACTATCTTTTGGGTCATATAGCCATGAGTCATGAGGCCATGTTATGGTCATGTAATACTCACGTATGAGGTCTTATGTCACTGCTACAGCCATGTATTTACCATTGTATATGTCATACGAGTCATGTTCATGTGGAGTCTCAGTCCATATGGTGCTTCTATTGGTCAAAGGAAGCATTGTTTGCAGTGGTAGCGGTCATTTCAGCTCAACAAATGGTATCTCTATAGCTTGGAGATGCCACATGTTCATGGGGAGCACTATTTGCTCTTATTATTTGATCCATATATTGTTGAAATTTTGATCCTCTTGGAGGTTTTTATGCTATTCCTCATACTATGCTTTGATAGTGGGGTTCTTGGCATCATTTGATGAGATGTTATGCTAGTTATTTCTATGTAGTTATGGGGGATATTGTGTGTGGTTTCCCCATGTGGTATTACTACATATCATATGATTATGCATTTTATGATGTTGCTATGAGGAGGAGTGATGGTTGATGCTTTGTGCATATTGATGCATTTACTTGATACTTCTTATAGTTGATATTATGATGATGTTTTGAATATGTTGAAGATGGTTCCCTCATATTGGCATGATACTGCTTATTGCTAGTAGTTATTGGTTGGTATTCTTCTCTGGATGTTGATTGGATATTTATGTTGCTTGTTTCTTATATGGAGGTATGGATGATATTTGATGCATTATATTTCAGCCATGTAGAGATGTATTGCTCCAATATGTGCTTCAATTCTTGCATCCTATTCATATGGAGTTTACTCTTTGCCATTGATGTCAAAGAGGGAGAGAATTTGGATAGTTGGATTTCAACATCACATGTTGATGAGGTTGACATCAATGCCAAAGGGGGAGTTTGTTGGCATTGGTATGTTTCCATTGATGCCAACAAGGTCATGTTCATGGTCATACTTGTCACATGCATGTGTGATGGATGTTTACTCAATGGTCCTATTGTTTGGCTTTGATGTATGAAAGTGAGATGGTTGTGTTTCCATTGATATCAACTCTTGAGGTCATGCACTTATGTCAACCTCATGTTGATGCAAGTTGATGAACCATGGTGTGTGTAGGTATGAGTCGGCATTGATGGAGCTTGTGGTAGCATGATGGTCTTGGAGTAGTTGGCATGTGCATTGATGAACATGTCATGATAGTTTTTTTATGCTACTTTAGGTAGATTTTGCTTCTACAGTTGATCATATAGAGATCCATGTGATGGAGATGGTTCATGGCACACTAGTTGGGTTGTCAACTAGGTCTTCATCTAGGTATTCATGCTTATGCTTCATGGAGATGACTTGTTGCAATGTGTTGGTTTCATGATGATTATGTTGATGTTGTAGTGGTGTTGTAGAGGTTACAAAGGTTGTTCAGATGTGTTGCAGCTTGTTTAATGGTCTGATGGAGAGTGGAGGACTTGTTGGCACACTTGCCAACCTTGTTTTATGGTCCTTGTAGGTAAACTTGGCAATGACACTTGGGAGGAACTTTTTGTCTAATTGAAGATGTCTTAGAGTCCATGTCATAGGTATGGATGCTAGTACTGATGCAAGGGAAGTTGATTCAATAGGTGGCAGAGGTTCTGAACTAAAGAATTAGTGCTTTTACTAAGCCTAAGCCCCAGGCACATGCATAGAAGCCTATGGGAGTGGTTGGGATGTTCCAATCACATGGAGGCTAGCTTATGGGAGTAGTTAAAGCCCCAATCGAGTTCAAATAGTGTCAAGTGTGTGACTGAGGGTTTTCACGACATTTCCTCTGCATTCTTTGCATTGTTCATAAGGAAATTAGCTCAGAATTTCCATAGGCTTCCAGTATTGATTCAAAAGTCAATAATGGTTGAAAATCTTCTCTCATGATGTGAATGCATTCAATTCACTAGAATTGATCTTACTGGATTTATTTGGTCCAATTTGTGCAACTTTGATCCTATCCCCAAGCTCAAATTTACCCTACAGGTTTTATATACTTGATCTTGGAGTTATGTGATGGTGGGTGGTGAGTTGATTGAGATGAGGATGTTAGAGAGTGTGTTAGAAAAGGTTGAATTGAGTGTTGATTCTGTTGAAAAGTGTGCAACAAGAAATTCTTGTTGAGATTGCAACAAGATGATGGAGCTTAGTGAAAAGAGTCGCCTTCACTAAGTGGGCCCGCAGGCTATTTTTGGCGCAAGTCTATTTTTAGACTATGTCTATTTTTAGACATATGGATCATGTCTATGTTTATGGATGATTGATCAAGTTGGGAAAAATAGATGGACTTTTATTTTTGATGAAAGTGTGAGTGATCACAGTGTGAGTGATCAAAGTCTATTTTTAGACTGGCTGTCAAAAATAGAAAAGTCAAATATTATTATCTCACAATAATATTTGGACTATAAACTTGATCTTATTCTCTTGGAGCACTTCAGTTTGAGCTACAGAGGTGGCACATGCAGCTGTCAGAAGGAAATACGCTTTTCTTATGAGTCAGTAGAGTTGTTGCATGCATGACTTCAGTTAGAACTCAAGTGAGTTGAGTTTAGTGGACTGGAGGTACAGTTGATGGAGTTGTGTTCAGTTTGACTTAGTTAAACTAGTTGTAGTTAGTCTAACTGCAGATAGACTAATGATGAGTTGTTAAACTAATTATTAACTCATAATACAACTAAAGAATACATCAGTTAACTCAGTTGCATGTCAGTGCATGTTCAGTTCAACAGGGACAAGTGGTAGAGAATCAGATTGCTATCAGTTGTGACTATAGTTGTGCATCAGATCTTGCACAATCAAGGGATTGAGTATGCCAATGAGTTTGCTCACGTATTTGGCCCACATTTTAGCCTTTGCTCACGTCCACAAAGAGTGAGTGACTATTTTGCAGGTGAAAAACGAGTTTGGGAAGCTATTCTCATCAGTTCTTGAGCAGGTATTGAGCAGTGGAGGCAGGCAAGCAGCGGGAGAGATTTGGAGATCAAATCTGAGCTGTATTGTGTGTAACAGGTGGAGATACTTGTGAGAAGTATTATGATTTGTATTGTTACATGATTCAATCAATATAATATACAGATAGTGTGGGGTTTTTAGCGAGATGCTTTCCCCGGGATACATACTGTGTTTATGAGTTTGATTGATGCTTCTATGTGTGCCTGTGAATGTTTCTGCTTCTGTAAATTGATGATCAACGTAGAGGAGATTATGTATTATACATGTTCCTCTTATAATTGTATGATCAGGATAATCTCTGTGAATATGTGTTAAATTATTCAAAATTTCTACAGATTCTTTATATCATGAGTAGAGCCTAGATTCTTTAGTACATGAGTATTAATGACTGAATAATGTGCATATCTAAAGCATGTATCAGTATATATCAGATTTGATGTTATTTGGGTAGAGATCATTTGGAGGGTTTAGTATGTTGCTGAAGTATATGTTGGTGATACTCTTGTTAGCGCTCAAATCTGCCTCAGGCTGAGGAAGGCAAAACTCGAGGCCACATCAGACCACCCTCAGCCTCATAGCTAGCCCTACGAGGACAGGAGAGGGCTCTCTCCAGTCAATCTCTAGAAAATGAGCAATAGGGTGCGAGATGACTTAAAATTAATACTGATTTTAGGCTAGTAAATAGATAAGAAAAGGGTTTTTTAATAAATGATTGGGTTTTCTGGGCTGCATGGGGCAAAGATAGCAAGAGCAAAGATTTAATCAAAGGTACATATTATTTCATAAGGCAAGATAGGAGTGAAGTTTAACAATTAAATTGAAATTAAAGGGCGTGGAAAGACTGTTTAAGATAGCTGAAAAGGGCATTAAACAATGAATCCCTTTCAGACAGAAGAAAGCCACACAAAGCCTGAACACTTCCTCAAGGCAGAGCAATGACTGAGTTCTACCTTTATTACTCTCAAGCATTCAAACTGAAAATGATTTATGATTGAAATGAAAAACATTACAAGATACATATGAAACATAGAGAAAATACATTATGCTAAGCTTCGAGCCACAGGAATCTTATAAATCAGAGTGACCATTCGATTATTCCTCTGTCAAAGTTGTACAATGAAACTCTAATTCTTTCTCCCACAGCTCTTAGAACTCTCCCCTTTACAAATGATTTTTCATAAAATAAATAAGCTCAGCAGAAAACCGATCGACCCAAAACAAGAGCCCTCTTTCAACTAAAACCATGAATACAAAAAAAGGATCATCCATCTGCTCTAAATATAGAAAAGCGTTACATTATTCTAGCTAAGAATCTCTAGTGACCAATGGAAACTAAACCTGGAGCGTAGACCCTATGAATTATTAACTGAAGACAAAGATAGGCAGATCCTATTTTTCTGCATTTTCTCTCGGCTTTCTCAACCATCTCCATTAACTGTGAAAAATAATTTGGAGTATATGTGGGTCCTTCTCCTTTAATACCGAGTGTATCATTTAAAATACTTTCAACAAATTCATTACTCTCTTTAGTAGGATTCGTGTCATCAAAACGTATGATTTGAGCGCCTTTACACCTTTGAGCAAAGTGTTAGTTTTAAAAGAGCAGCCTTTGTACGGAAATAACCACGTGGCTCAGAAGGAACACGTGTACACATGTTTCCCATTTCACCATTATGCATAGGCAATTCACAAACTATTTTTGCTTGTTCATCATCCTCATCTTTGTGACTCGGGCTTTGCTCAGAAGCTGTATCGCCAAACATTCGGAACCCTTCGAAACACAGACTCACCACTGGAATGGATTCCGACCCAAAACCTGTCACTTCTGAAAATTTCGACCTTCGACTTGGCACAATATGAGCGTGGCTATTAACAGTGTCTAGTTAGAGCCTTCTTCAGAATATAATTCGTTGTCCCTTCAAGGATCAGCACCACAGACTCTCCACTTCAGGTGAATTGCGTGAGCTCAAAGAGGTCGTATCACAGAAAATCCTTTGTGTTGGAATGGAGATTAACCATCATGAGGGTTTGGTCTATTCACTACAAGAGTGCTTCGCTCTATGACAAGCAAGAGCTAACGTGCATTTGTTTCCCCTTCAATCAAATATCAATATAAAGATAGACCAATACCACAGACCCACCGCCTCATATAGGACAACGGAGTTTCGTTTCCCTTAGATCAGTGTAGAAAAATTGCCTCAAGCTATCCTGGTATTAGATGGAACAGATCGAGCTTTGCCTACCTAATTTAATTCCACAAAGTTCATTGGCACCAAACAGAACAGACAGAACTTTTCTTGCTTAGATAGAACAGAACATCTTCCAGATTTTCCTTTTCTATTACATATTCGATTTTGACTTGCTCTGGTAGCTGGAACCTGTCACATGTTTCATTTTAAGTGGTTTCTGCTTGTGAATACTGTTAGTGTCGGTCTTGAAATCCCTCCATCAGTGATCAAAGCTCTTTGCATTTGCATTAGTAGGTGTCTCATCAGTGTCAAAGTTTGCATCCCGTTAGGCATGCCATAACCCTGATGGAGGAGCTAGTCTATTCATATCCCTTTTGGCTTAGCTGGATCAGGTCATATCAGGTCATTGAGTTTGTCAAAATGCTCTTGTTTGGTCTTAATGTCAAAATTTTAGGTCTAGGGTTTTGGTCAGTTGTCTTAGCAAGGTTAGCAAGGTCATGTTTCTGAGAGTCCTTGAGTGACCAGCAAGCCAAAGGGAAGATGGTAAACATGTTCCTTTCAGATTTTCATCATGTATAGCTCATTTTTAACCTTGGATTTAAAAACCCTGTTTTTAAAGCCAAGGTCATGATAATTTTTGTAAAAAGAATAAGTGTCCAAGAAATCTTCAGAAAGGCAGCAACAACCCTGGTCCCCTTGCCACAGTCCTTCAGATGATCTCCCTGCAAAAAGAATCAGGTGAAAGCACTCAAAAAGTCAACTTCAGGATAAAGGAAACCAAGAAAATCAGTGTTTTTAAAAAAGTGACAAATTAGACTTTATAAAGTGGGTTTTGGATGAAATTTTTTCAAAAGTGAGATTATAAAAGCTAATTCTCCCTCCTTACACTCTTATTATGCATTTCGAGCTTCCAAGAGAGATTGTGAGAGCGTGCAAGGAGAAGAAGGCGAAAATATAAGTGTTTCGGGCAGTTTCCAGGTGCGCGACCCGTCCAGGCTCGTGCGGGACCTGTTGGGCGGTGCGCGACCCGTCCAGCAGCTTTCGGCAGTGCGAAAACACAACGGGCGCGACCCGTTGAGCTGTGCGCGACCCGTCCAGGGGTGTGCGCGACCCGTTCGTCTGCCAGCTTCCAAAACTGCAAATAAATTTCCTCCTTCCTCTTCAAACTTGCTAAATTGATCGAGGTAGGCACTCAATTCATGAATGTTGATATGGATGGTGAAAATAATGATGTGTGTCATGGTTTTATCATTTAAATTTGCAAGTGAATGGATTAATATGGCTGTTGCTAATGTTTGTAAAATGCTAGGGTTTTGTGACTGTTTCAAGTGTTTATTGTCCCATTGATCCCTTCCTTTTTCCCCTCTTTCATTAATAATCATGTTTGCATCTCTGTCCTATTTCATTTGCACATAAAATGTTGCCCTACCCCCATCCCTAAGTTATAAACCCTACCCCTCTCACAAGCACTCAAACCCTAATTCCCTCTACCATACACATGCAAAAACTAAAACAAAAAGAAAAGATACATTGTAAAGACAGAAGAGAGTCATGTAAATTTAATGTGCTGTATATTTAAAAGCATGTACAGACCCCTATATATCCTTGACACCCCCTTGTACATGAAACACTTTCCCTTGATGTGAAAATAATGTGTATGTACTCCTTAATGTTCATGTACTCCTTAAGAACAAAAAGAGAAAAAATTTGCCTTATGACACACATGAACTCCTATAAGCAAATTTGGTGTATGGTGTCCCTAAGCCCCTATTGATATCTGTATCCCCTTACATGTTCATTATCATACATGTTTTGTCCCATATGAGATGTTCTTTGCAAATGATTTCCCAATGATTAAATTGTTCCTATATGCATGATAATATGTGAAGTTTCCCTTAAAAATTCCCTGTTATTATCATATATTCCCATACCTTGTTCAGAAATTCCCTCCCCTAACATTCCCATCATGTTTTTCCCCTTGAAACAGCATAGAGTTCAGTACTTTTGCAGGCAGAGGCAGCAGTTCAATTTGTCCTTCAGTTTGCCCACCTTGCTCCAAAACCATGTCAGATACCGAGACTTATGAGCAAGGTGATGACCATTCATCATCTACAGAGATTGAGGAACAGAGGAGGCCTCGTAGAGGGGGTAAGGGAGGTCACCATAAGAGGGAGGAGCCTACTTCATTGGCAGAGTTACAGGCTTGTCCTTTGGCACTGAGTTGTTTCTAGTACATGTCATGCTATCAGTTTTGTGAGAGGCTCTCTCAGATTCAGCATCATAGAGAGTTGGCTCGCTTGTTTGTCTTACACCTCCATGATGGACATGTCACTCTTGCAGGGGTGAATTTCATATTGACACCCGAGGTGATCTCAGAGGCTACAGGGATACCAAATGTGGGTGAGGTGTGGCCTAAGCGCAGATTACTTGATTTTGTTCACTTTGAGCCCTATGTCCGGCCATCATTTGTGAGACTACTGACGGGTTTTTTCCCATTCAGATTTCTTCGGAGTGAGTATGCTCCCCTCATGAGACTTATCATGCATTATTTTACATGTGAGGGCAGATTTTCACAGGTGTATTCATATCACATTCGCCTGTTGATGCATTTCACCCGGGTGAGCATGATGAACCTCCCGGTTTTCCTGTTTCATAACATTCAGAGGATGGTACCCATGTTGCAGAGGAAGACCCCGGCCCAGCAGTACAGGAGCCTTTGTCACTATGGTTTGATCCAGCTTATAGTCTCTCATTAGTTGACTCAGCAGGGTATCTCATGGGAGGAGTTCATCTCCCGTGAGTTTTTCACAGTGCCACCTCAGCCACATCAGGAGGCTATTCATGAGGAGGGAGGACCATCTCAGCAGCCTGATGCTCCCATCACCCAACATGTCAGCTCCACTCCTATGGTCACCTATCAGAAAGGCCCAAGGGCCTTATTTGCAGCACCCAGGCGAGTACTATCTCCACAGCAGGTGGAAGGGGTCTCGCCTTCATCTTCAGAGCAGCGAGTTTTATCTCCACAGCAGGTGGAAGGGGCCTCGCTTTCTTCACCAGCAGAGGTATTGCAGAGGGGTAAAGAGCCCATGGTTCATGAGGATCCAGTGATCGATCTTGAGGTCAGTTCTCATAGCCAAGAGGCAAAGGAGATCATTCAGCAGCTTAGGGCCGAGAATGATACTTTGCAGCGGAAACTTGAGGGTGCCCAATGGACCATCACATATCTATAGCAGCGGAACACACGGCTGGAGGAGGAGAAGGCACTTGATGAGATTTGGAGGATTCGTAGTGACCGAGTCCTAAACCGTAGGAGGCCCGGTGACCCATTGCCTGTTGACCGGGAGTCTTTGCTTATTCAGGAGAATGCCCACTTGGAGAGGTTGTTGGCTAAGGCCAACCAAGACAAAAGGCTGCTAAGGAACATGAAAAACCACTATTGGGCTAGGATGCACGTTTGTAAAGCAAAGATGAAAATGTTCCAAAGAAGGTTGACTGAGGCTCTCAAGAGGAAGAAGAAGGCCAACCCACTCCGCATCTTGGCCGAGGCTTCTCTCACTCATCATGACACTCACTAGCCTCTTCACAGCACCAAGTACAAAAAAAATTTGAAGTTTTGGCTCATTTTTGACATTTTTGGGCAATTTACAGGTTTTGGCTTCTCAACGGGTCTCACCCCCGGTGAGACCCTTTGTCATCGTAGCTCCGTTTTGCGGAAACTTTGCATTGGTGGATTTTTCATGCAAATTTACATATGCACATCCATTACCTTGAGTTTTCATGGAGTTTTGGGCCTCCAAAAGGTCAAAATACAGCCAAATTTTGACTTTCTGCCCCTTTTTTGAGCTGCAGAAGTAGTCTTGGGAGAATTGACTTTTGACTAGGAAAATGACCTCCAAATCCAAAAATTCCGGTTTGGTTAGAAAGTAGACTCAGATACCTTTCCAACGAGCTATCTTGTACCTGATTCTGATACCGGGAAGGCCTCCAAACAGGCCTTTAAAGTGCGCGACCCGTTGAGCAGCATGTGTGCGACCCGTTGAGCAGATTTGACCAGTTCAGCCCAGAATTTGCAGATTAACACCAGTTTGACTTGCTGAGGTCGATGATGATCCTTTTGACTGTACTTGTGGCACTTTTTGGATACTTTTACTCTTGTTTTAATCTTCTAGAAGTTTCTCTCATGTAAAAGGGTAAAATTGACTGTATGAACTGGTTTCCAAGTTTTTAGAGGCAAGTTGTTTTGACTGCCTATTTTGTAGTGTTTAGTTTAGGAGTTGTTCAAACAGCTCCTAGGATGGTGAGCTCGAACCCTAGAGGTGGGGAAGAGGTTAGATCACCTATATTATGTACTTTCATGCTCATTTTCATGGTTGGACTCTTGAGGGAGGAGCTATCATTGTATATTTCACTTGTATCTCTGCAATTTTTGGCTAAGGAAGACCAGGGTTTTGCAGTCATCATTGGGATTCTTGTGGACTCATTGTGTTGATGGTGTGTCTCTTCATGTTATTGTAAGCTTTGTTATGTGATTCATTTCCTTTCTATACTGCTGCATATTAAACAAATGAAGTGATAAAGTTAGAACTCATGCTTGCCATGCTCTGCTTTCAAATTTGTTTAATTTCTATGTTTTCTACTGTCTAAAGAGAATTCAAATCCATTGTTTGCTCTCTTTAGCCTTCTTATCTTTCTTCCTAATCATCCATTTCAGCTAAAGACATCTACACAATCTCCTACCTTGCCCCAAAGACCCCCCTGCAGAAACTGTGTCAAATCCCCGCACCCTAAATTGCAGCTCCTCAAATTGCCACCAAAAACCCCAAAAAACCCAAAATCAACCTTTATAATCAGTTTACTAGCCTAATATCAGTGTTACCTTTGATTGGTCATCTCATTTCATTGAAAATTTGCCGAGATTGACCGGAGAGAGCCTTCTCATACCCCGTAGGGCTAGCTACGAGGTGAAATGGTTTGATGTAGCTTTGAGATTTGCCTTCTCAGCCTGAGGTGAAATTTCAAACGCTAACAAATACCATAACAAGAAATTTGAAAGATCGGCATTATTGGCATCACGGATAGCAACAAAGAAATCTTCACAAGTTACTACTTGTAGGCAAAACGAGGTGATTTGACAAGAAACTGAACGCAGGAGCGAAATTTTTAGTTTTGAGACTATATGGGTAGCGCGCCCAGCCGACGCGTAGTGCACAGCAAGTGCGTAGCGGCCTTGTCATTTAACACTGGCTGTTGATGATATATGCGTAGCACGCCCTATATGGGTAGTGCACCCCCTCTGCGCGTAGCGCACACCTATACAGTCCAGTCTAGAGCTTAAAAAAACACGATTTTTCATTTCATCAATTAATTTTGGAGCTAATAATATATCACTGTCTCTATAATTGTCAGGAAAAAGTTCACTTCCGCCATAAACCTGAAGAATTTTACTCCTATCAGCCACCAGAGTTATCAACTGATCTTTGTTATCCAAAGAAGCTGCTACAAGAACCATTTGAGTCTTTGTTTCTGTCTGATGAATTGTTCCTTCAGTTTATTCTTAAGAAAGTGATTATTATCAACCACCATGTCCTCTTTCCTCGTTCTGAATATATCTCAAACATTGAGATAAAATAACTCCTGATTTCTTTGTCTGCTTGCAGGGATAGGAGCTGATGAGTCCTGGCAAGGTGACCAGGGCCTGCATTTGACATTTTTCATGAGGGCAGACTTTAAAATATACTTATTACAAACAACTAATCTAACAATTTCTTCTCCAAAATAGGGTTTTGGAGAAGAATCATCCTTTTGATCACTGAAACTCCTGAAATACTAACTCACTAAAACTTCCTCTAGCTTGCACATGTTACTGAAACATTCTGAGAACAAGCTCTGCAAACATCTAAGTTGCGGTTGGTGAAAGCTGATTGGCATTGGCCTGCATATTGAACTGAGACTTTGACATCCACCTGTCAATTTGACTCTGACAAAGGACTTTGAGAAGATGGAGTCTAACAACTCTCACACTTTTTTTAAAAAAATTGTTGATGCATGTAGCACATAGCCATGTGTCTTATGATTTTATTGTATTATGCAGCATTGTAATGTTGTGATGATCTGATTGTATTCAGATTTGTGTGGCCATAGTTTATATTTGAGAGCACATGTTTTGCATGTTTGTTTATTTTTATTTGATGATAAGATGTTGTTGTTGAGAGCATGTATATAGAGCTGATTTATTATTGATCATATTGTCTTGGGATCAAGTTTGAAAATATATGGAAGGAGGTCCTCGTAATGGTAGAGGAGAAATGACTTCATGAGAGCAAGGATATCAAATATTTAGCGAAAGAAACAAGTTTCTCAATCCAATGGTGGTTAGATAGTCCAATGGTAGTTGGGTGAGGATCGACTAATCGTGGTGGTCTTTAGTAGATGGTAGTCCATAGATATTTGTAGAGAACAGATTCTTATGAGCTTACCAGTAGTATCAATTCTCCTAACCAATCAGTGTTTGAATTTTATATATGAGGTCAAGTCTCCATGCTAATTGTTGTAAGATAGCTATGTAAAAGAAAAATTGCTTGAGATAATAGAAATTCATAGCAGAGTAGTAGTAGCAAGGGTGGTTTTTCTCCAAGAAGGGTTTCCACTAGAAATCTTATGTCCCATGTGCGATTGATGTGATCGTGTGCATTGTTATTGTTTATATTGGTGCTTATGGTTTCAGTTATGATAGTATGATGCACATGTTTAATGAGTTGTTGCTAACATATGTGTGATTCAATAATTGAAGTAATAAAAGGAAAACAATCGTGTATAGATCACACTACTGATTCACCCCCCATCCCCTCTCAATAGCTCTCAAAGGTTTCCAATATTTGGTATCAAAGCACATTTCTAATAGTTTCCATGTAAAAATACTTGTTTCAATATGTGTATGTTGCTCATGTGATGGATTGTATGTACATGTGAATGCCTTATCTTGTTTTTCATTTGTATTGTGTATGAATGTGCTCATAAGTAACTAACAGTAAAGGAAATAATTAAAGACTTATTCATAAAAAAATTAAGAACCTCACTATTACTTATTCACCATCCCTCTCATTAATTCCTTATTCCAACATCCAAATTTGTAATATCAACCATCTATAACATCAATAGATTCATATATTGCTTACATGGATCGATTTTCTATCATCCCTCCCCATTTTAGGAATTTGTTGTCTCCAAAATCTTTAGCTTTAAAGGATATGAGGAAATATTTACTCCACTCTGTTTCTAGAGTACCACTTTGCCTTAGCTTCTAGCCAACTCTTCAGCCTTATTTTCCAAATTTCTTGTTAATTCCTTCAAATGCCTCTATAGAATTGTTTCCAGTACAAATATTACTTATGCATAGGGTGTCAATGCTAGGTACAACTTGACCCTCTTTATCCTCAATGGGAATGGATGGATGTTATAGACATTTTTGGGCACTGCAACCACCAAGCATAAAATGTCCATAAAACAAGGGCTCCTAAGTCCCTAAAAGTGTTGTTCCAACCCCTAAAAGAACAAGGTCAACTGATTACAGCTTCTCCCAAAAGTTCTCCATGAAAAACTACTCAGAACTGGTCAAAACTGGATCATTTCACCTGCTCCATAGGCAAAGTGTGTTGTATCTCACCTAAATACACAAAGTAGGTGCGTTGCATTTCAAAAATCCCTTCTATGGGGTGAGATGGGTGAGAAGGGACAAATGGCAGTGTCAATCCGCGAGGTGGAGAAGCATGGAATCTTCCAGAAACTTCTCCTGTGACACTTGCCTCTCTGAATTCAACCAGAGATGAGTAAGAGATCATCAATCTCCTAGTGGAAGCAAGAACTATCAGAGGGAATACACTAATCAAATCACAAGCTGACTCATCTCCCTTACAGACATCTATATATGGATCCCTCATCCCAGAGATCCAAGAGGCTGGAATTTTGCATCTTGTAAGGAATTGTTGTTGGTTTCTTGAGGCAACATCATAGTGTTGGGTGATCTAAGCTTTTCATGAGGTGAAGAAGAGCTTACTTGCTGAGAGGATGATGCTGGGTCAGAACAACCGGTTTAACTCTCTTGGATCTTTCTTGATTATCAATAAATCTATTCAAGTTTTCCTCCATACTCTTGTGTAATTTATGTTTCATGCATTTGTATGGTCAATTTACATCCGATCCTAGATTGTTTATGATAATAGATCCATGTTCTTGTATAGTGTTATGCTGCTTTGATTCTATAGGTACTCTATAAAGCTGGGTATACGAGAAAGAAAGTAGTAAAGGACTATCAGAAGAGAGAGGAATCGAGCAAGGAACCAAGCGCAAGATAGAGGGTGGTCTCCTTTTTCCTTCTCTCATCTATCTTTCATAAAGGAAAACGAAAGTAGTTTTACTTTGTTTGTTTCTAAGGTAGCTACCAGCCTTAGTGGGATTAGCAGTTTTGTATAGACACTTTTCCCTGTAACAAAATGGCGACTCTGCTGGGGGTCGAATAGATTGATTGTTTATCTACATTTGTTTACTTCATAAACTTACAAACGGAGCCTGAAGTCAAGCCAGCTAGCCTTCGAACTGCATTTGCTATGCAAATGCAAAGTATATCAACGCTGCTTCAGTAAATCTCCGAGTTTTGTTTATGAGTTAAAAAACTGATTTACAATCTTTCTAATTGCCCTCATGGTGGCTCTAGTAACCTCCTTAGATCTACCCCTGTGATTGATTTACTGATTACCACTTTCTCAGCCAAAATCCCTGAAATGAACTACAAACTGTGACCCGGAACCCAATCAAAGTCTTGTCCCTAGTCCAGCGCACTGTCTGTTCTATGAATCTCAAATTCAGTGCACTTCCTGAGTGTAGTAGGTGCGCTGCATTTCAAATTCACTGTGTTACAAATGCGTTGAGCAGACAAGGCCTTGTTCCTAAATTTTGGTTTCTGTGTTCACTCTTTTTAGATCTATTCAAGAGTTTTGCTGCCTGTAGTCAGTACACCTCTATTTGAAACCCCTTTCCTTGCTGTTATTCCGCCTCCATGGTGCAAAGAATTGTAAATGTTTTTATGCATTTTTTGAGTCATTTTCAGTTCTCCTTTACAAAGAAGTAACGTAATTGTATTGTCGTTTCTTGATTTGAAAGTATCGAGTGTCGTTTTTAGTCATAGAAGAGAATATGATTGTTCTTGATAGTCTATTACCCTGTTACTATTGTATTTGATCTGAATTAGTAGTTTTTATAATGTCGAAAGCAAGTTTTCATTTCCAAATCGCAAAGTGTTGTTGTTGTCTTCATTTTGATTTTGAAAAAGAAACTTGTTAGTAATTGTCGCGTTGAAAAATAATTCAGATTTGCGCATTAGCTTTCTTTTTATCATTCACATATTAAGAAGGCTGAAAACAAATACGTGCATGTGCATTTGCATTTGGACTGTTTGATTGGTTTGATTTAGGATAGTGCATATAGTGTGTGCTCTATGCTCTTCGCTAAAAGAACGCCATTTCTCTTTCCTTAGTAGCTAGGATTTTCATTGCACAAAGAAGATAAAACGACTATTTATCATCTTAGATTGCATTTTAGGAATTGTACATCTACATCACGTGGTGAACCTGAAAGGCAAATTTCTTAAGAAAGATCAACTATAAAATAATTTTAATGAATCTAACAATGCTTTGGAACCTAACGCACAACATCTAGAAGTCTAGGCTAGAGATGTATTCCGGCATCGTAAAGCCTGGTAACTGTTGTTCTCACTATTGGTTGGGTGATTCCTCCACTTTGAGACGATAAGTGCCAGTACGGACTTGTGCTCCCACGTACCGTCGACTATATTTTGGGAGACCACAATAGGCTTAATCCTTTATCCATAGGAATCTGTGTTTGCCGCCCTATCGACCGCAATGCACTGAACACAGCATTCGGGAAGATTGACTGTCGTACCGTAAAAAGTATTCTGCAGTTTTGCGATTTGTTTGGTAATCCCTCTGCCTAGATTTCCAGAGCAGTCCCTTTCATTCCTTTTTAGACTTCTTAACAGAAAAGGTCCATCTGAGCACTTGTCACTTCAGGCTCATTAAAAATCGAAGGCGACTAGAGTCATCTTTTGTTTTTTCTCGACTCTTTAAAATTGAAAAAACAAGTTGTGTCAAAGCATCTAAAATTCATCTAATTCGGAAACATACTTCCCCTTTATTTTTAGTTGATCGAGTAATCCGCAATCGTGGAAGAAAGTCAATTGAAACCCCGTCGTTCACGGAGGCTTACGAGTCAACTGACTTTGTCTCCGGAATCGAAACTATTACAGACAAAGTGAACTCGTTTAACCGGTTCCAAATCTCCTGGTAAAGTTAGAACAAGTGTTCCAACGCCATCAGAGACTCCGGTTACTCCAAAAATTTCTAGTATCCCTGTCTTACAGAAGAAGTTCAGCAGCCGCCGAGGGACAGTAGCTCTAATCCTAGTTTGAAGGTAAACACTTGTGTTACTAAACTAGTTTCATCTACAACTGGTTCAGAGAGTGTTATTCCCCAAACATCTGTCGCTGCAGATTCCATACCTTCTTCGGCACCAGAAATATTTTACGAACCTGACGGTCTACCTCTTCCACCTAGTTTGATTGCTATAGAAGAGATTGTGGAGGATCCTACATCTAGTACTCCATCGCAATTTGGAGTCAGGATCACTCTGTATCCTTCTTCATCAGAAATTACTCTACCACCAGCAGAAGCTCCTGTAGAATCACTAGGTAATCTTTTGGATAGACTAGAAATGTCTGAACAACCGTCGACGTCTAGGACTGTGTCGTCAGACACAGCGACGGCAGAACTTTCTGCTATCACTCCAACAATGTTCGCCGGTATACCATCTGTCCCAACTAGCTCTCAATTGCTAGAAGGGGCCCACTCAAGGGCTATTTCGACAGTATGGTTCGTTCCTGTTTGTTCATCCGGAATAATATATGGAAACTCTTATGTTGAGTCTCAACAAATTGATCCTTCAGGATGTCAATTTGGGCAGTTCGGTCCTCAAGGGCAAACCATTCCTTTAAGTACCGGATTACCGCCGTATGGGGGGCAATATACCCTTTCATTGTCTCCTCCAGGAGGACAGCCATACGGGAGTTCACAACAAAATTCAGGTTATGCTGGAATTGCATCTAGCATTTGGGTACCGATACTACCTCAACAACCAAGAGTTGTATATTCGATGCAACAATGTTTACCTATGTCCAATATACCAACTACGCCAGCTATTGTGACGGTGTCACAAGTACAAGCGCTGCATGTTGTATGCCAACCTCAGGTTTCTTAGGTTGTAATGCAACAACCTCTTGACCCTGCGACTCAACCACAATCGCCAACTGGTGGAATGACACAGGCCCAAACGGGTACAATTACCCCTCATCTTGGTCAAACAGTTAGTATCGGGCAACAGCACATGGCTTCACAACCATGGCTAGTGCAATACCAACAACCGCAATTCCAACAGGTATACCAAGGATCTGAGCAACAAATCTTTACAAATAGTGGGTAGCAGTATATTCAAAACGGTCAAAATCAACCATTCTACAATGGTTATGCCCACCAACCTTACCAAAGTTACCAACATCAAATGCATTATGCTGATATGCAAAGACCAACTGCTCAGGTGATTCCATCTTATCCTGGGTATGCTTTGCCTAACCTAAATCAACAGTTACCCTTCATGGCGACTTTAGAGTTACCGGATCTAAATCGGTTAACAAACAATCCAATCGCTTATGCCCCTTGGTGGCCAGCAATTCCACATAAACTTCCATCAGATATTCCTAAATTTAATGGAAATCCGAGTGAAGATCCGTCGAATCATGTGATGACCTTTCATCTGTGGTGTTCATCAAACACCCTAAACAATGATTCAATTAGTCTTCACCTTTTCCAGAGGACATTAACTGGTCCGGTGGCAAAATGGTATATTGAATTACCCAGAGCTTCATTTGACAACTTTAGTACCCTAGCCACAACCTTTTTAACCCATTTTCAGTTACTGATAAGGTACAAAACGGGAACAGAACTTCTTACGAATTCAAACAAGCAACGACCACTCACATATCCAATCATATACATGAGTGGCGACATTGTCGTAGAATGGTAAAAACGTATGTTCCTGATCAGCTTTTAGATGAATAGTTTATTAAGTCATTATTGCCTTCCATCACGGAAGATGTGGCAAAAGGGGGAGTCTTCACCGAAGAGCAAGTTATCGCTCGTGCACAATATTTAGACTTGATTTACACTCAGTCTGGCACGCTCTACGATAAAATACCTGACGCTCCTAGACCAGAATTATCGGTCCCTCCTCCTAAATCAAACAATGACTCTCATGCCGGTGATGGCGTGATTGGCGCAACAGACACGAGATCGACAAAGGCTACATCTAAAAAGGCCCGTAATATTTCCAATCAAAATGCAAAAGAAGAAATTCTTGCCTCGGAATTAAATGTCATCTCGACAGATAAAGGCAAAGAAACCAAGAAACTAGGAGGCAAGAAGAAAAACAAAGGGAAGAAGAAGAAACAGGAGGAATCATCACCTGAAAAATCTTCTGCAAACCCTCCTGGAAATAGGAAACCAAAAAATCCATGCTTTATATGCGATGAGGATCATTGGACATCAGATTGTCCACACAGAGCTGAGCTTAAAAAATTCTTCAAGAATTCAAAAACCTCGGCAATATTAACTGATCCGTTTCTGAACCCAGGGACAAATCTGGTTGACAGTGGAAATGATTCGCCGTCTTAAGTGCTGATGTTGTCAGTTTCCAAACAGCAAAATGATGCTTTGATATCGACAAAGAACAAAGATTACAGGAATCCACAGCTGTCGAACAACAAGGATAAAGATCAACCTAGTAGTTCGACAACAACTTCGACAGAAGTTGCGCCACCCATCATTCCTGAGCTGACAATAAAACTGCCAAAGGGAGTAGTAGACAATTCGACATTTAATTCTCGTGCTAGAGCAGCATAGCATTATATTATAGTGGAAGATCTGGCCCAATCGCCATCCGCTATGTCGACACTTGAGGTACTGCAAAATTGCCCATCCCAAAAGCAGGCTTTATTATCAGCCATCGATGGGATAGACCCAAAGGATTCCAATCTTGTGTCCTTTAATCATAAAGGATACGATCCTCAGTTACCATCTCAACTAGATTTCCTCATTCATGTGAAATCCCTCAACAAAACTATTCATCGAACAATTATTGATGAGGGGGTATCTACATGTGTTATGTCGATGAGTTGCTGGAAAACTTTAGGATCTCCAACCTTGTCACGATCTTCGACGACATTAAAAGCATTCGACGGACGAACATATACCCCATATGGTATTCTAAGTAACTTGCAAGTTGAACTGGGGGAAAACCATAGAAATAGATGTTGAAGTAATCGACGGAAACCTCGATTACAACATCCTACTGGGAAGACCATGGATATATGCTATGGATGCTGTTGTGTCGACCTATTTTAGGAAGATTGCATTTCCCTTTCAAGGAGGGATTACAATCGTCGATCAACAAACTTTCCTCCCCAATGGTTCTCAAGTTACGGGAAGCATTCCAATGATCCATGGAAGCCCCCATTCGCTTCAAAATATCGGAGTAGGCCTACTAAAAGACCCTATATTAATGGGAACTTTTGCACTTCCGCCTCCAATAAATCTGGCGGAAGTAATATTGGTAGGAACCTGCAATATGATATCTTCGATTGAAAAGATCTCAGAAAACGATATAAACATGGATCATACACAGGTATTGCCTCCAAACCCAATGGAAATATTGTAGCAATCAATGTTCCTAGCATGGGAGGCAAACCCAAATCAACGCTCATCAAGCGTTTGGATAGATAGGTCTAAGGAATATGGCACCCCTTTAGATCCTTGGTCGCGAGTGCATTACACCGCCGAAGGAATTGTTAAATCAATGGTAATTGAAGGGGCACCATGGGAAGATCACCACCATCGTTCCCTTCTTCTAGATTGTGAAGAAGATACTCCTAATGACCTTCATCATCCCTCAGTTTTTGATTTCCTATCAAATACTGTAAAAACGGTGGATTCAGAGCGAAACTTGTCCAACATTGAAGAGACTATTGCCATAAATATCTCGACCAAAATAGATGTTGTAGAGAATATTTATGTTGGCAAATGTTGTTCTCCTTCAGAACTGGAAATATATAACGCTCTTTTTCGTGAATTCAGAGATGTCTTTGCTTGGTCATATAATGAAATGCCAGGCATTGACTTGAGTACCGTTGAACACGAAATCAAGATGTATCCAAATGTCAAACCAGTACGACAATGGCTACAGCAAGTGAACCCCAAGAAAGCCGCTTCCATCAAGGCAAAAGTTGAAAATCTCCTCCATGCTAGTTTCATTTACCCGGTTCCTCTAACCGATTGGGTATCGAACATTGTTCCTATTATGAAAAAACAAGGAACGATTAGAGTGTGCGTCGATTATAGGGATGTAAATCAAGCTTGTCCAAAAGACAACTACCCTACACCCTTCATTGACCAGATAATTGATGAATGCGTCGGATGCGAAATCGTTTCATTTATGGATGGATTCTCCAAGTATAATCAAATAAATATCCGCCCACAGGGCCAGTCAAAGACTGCATTTATTTGTCCGTGGGGCACATTCACATATTGAAATTTACCCTTTGGTTTAAAGAACATAGGGGAAAAATTTCAGAGGGAAATGAATTATTCCTTCCATGACATCAAAAACATCGTTCAACCATATCTCGACGACCTTCTGGCTCATTTGTGAAAGTGGACTGATCATCTGCAACATTTAAGAGCGATATTTCTACGTTGCCGACATTACAAGATATGACTCAATCCACACAAATGTGTGTTCTGTGTCAGTTCTGGTCATTTACTTGGCTTTGTAGTCTCAAAGGACAAGATTCGTCTCGACCCATGTAAGGTTCAGGCAATCATTAATTTGCCTCCACCTTCGAATTTGCTTCAGATTCAGAAACTCCAAGGGAAAGCAAACTTTCTGAGGAGGTTCATTCCAAATTATGCCGAACTTGCTAAAGGTTATACACATCTATTGAAAAAGGAAGTGCCCTTCATCTGGGATTAGGTTGCACAAGCTTCCTTTGATGCTTTAAAATAATCCCTAATGAAAGCATCATTAATGTACGCTCCTAATTATCAAAAATACTTTAACTTGTATCTGGCTGCAGCAGATACAACCATCGCAATGGTTTTAGTTCAAGAAGACAACGGAATTGAACATCCTATATATTATTTGAGTAAGAACTTAAATGATACAGAAAGCAAATATTGTTATGTTGAAAAGCTAGCGCTCGCAGCTGTTCAAGCGATACAGAAATTTCGACACTATGTCCTCTTTCGAAAAACTACCATTCTATCATATTGCAACCCCATGACTTATATATTGTCGCGACAGTTGCTGGGGGGCAAATATTCAAAATGGATAGCAATTCTAAAAGAGTTTGAACTGGAATTTGTAAAATCCAAGTCAAAGAAAGCCCTGGTTTTCAGAGAATTATTATGCGATCTCCTATCATCATCCAACGATGAAACAACCGAAGAAATTATCGTGGATGAATCTTTGTTTCTGATATCTTCAAGAAATCTGTGGTATGGAGATATAATCATTTATCTCCAAACCCAAAAATATAGGCCTAATACCTCCCGTTTCGAACAAAAGCGTATTTGATACCAATCAAAAGACTACATGATCGTCAGTGATACACTTTACTGTCGTTGTGTCGATACAGTTCTACGGAGGTGCCTCACCCATGAGGAAGCCGAAAAAGTCTTGAATGATTGCAATTCATGCACGTGTGGGGGGCATCAATCCAATTACGCTACGGCGCAAAAATTTTTACGAGCAGGATACTTCTGGCCAACAATATTCAAATATTGCATAACCCCAGTCAGAAGTTGCCATGCCTATCAAATTTTCGATAGCAAAACCAGAAGACTGCCCGCGCCTCTGCAGCCAATAGTTGTTGTTGGGCCATTCACCAAGTGGGGCATTGATTTCATGACATGTAACCCCACCTCGACCGGGGGGCATGGGTATATCATAGTTGCAGTGGACTATTTTACCAAGTGGGCCGAGGCGATGCCTACATTAGATAACACTGGTGAAATAGCTGCCCTTTTCTTTTTCAATCATGTAGTCACCAGATTCGGCGTCCCACAGGCTATAGTCACATATCATGGATCGCATTTTCGCAATCACATGATGGTCGAATTAGCTGCCAAATTAGGGTTGTCTCACGACAGCTCTACTCCATATTACCCGCAGGCCAATGGACAAGTTGAAGCAATCAACAAAGTCCTGAAGTGCATGCTGCAAAGGATGATTGGAGTCCACAAAAGGAGTTGGCACCTGATCCTGTACTCAGCCTCGTGGGCATACCGAACATTGGTAAGGAATGCAACCGGGTTTATACCTTTCCAACTAGTGTATGGCCTAGAAGCAATCTTACCAGTTCAGTGTGAAATCTCGTCCCTCAAACTCGCGATCGACCTTCTCCCCGGAACTTCAGAAGAGGAGGTTCGTTTCTTGGAACTAATCCAATTGGATGAAACCTGTAGTGATGCTACTTTGGCTAACGAAGCCCATAAGAAACAAGTCAAGGTGCAGTTCGACAAGAATTTCAAACCCCGTGTCTTCTCAGAAGGTGACTTGGTCTTGCTTTATGACCAAGAATCCGATAAATTGGGAGCAGGTAAATTCAAGTCTTTATGGATGGGCCCCTATATTGTTAAGCGAGTGTTAGCAAAAGGAGCCTACGAGTTAATGGATTATGATGGGATTCCACTGGCACAACCTCGTAACGGTTTGTACCTTAAGCGTTACTATGCATGATTCAGTGTGGTAACCTACATGCTTTTGTTTCATTTTTGTTTTCGCTAAAGTATTTGTTTTGTAAATCTGATTTTTACATTTGTCGCAGATGTCGAACGTATTGGAATCATTTGTTGGATATGCTGACGGAGCAAGTCGTAGTTCACAGAACCTATCTTCTGCGGCCTAGGCCATTTTTTGATCCAAGCGGTGAGTTAGTAAGTTTCAGAGGGGTATGTATTGGTTGATCAACGAATAAAATTGTTGAATATAGCGCGTTGATAGAACTTATCTTTGATGCCATCACACGTGGCATACGCCGACTGGTCGTCAGGCTAGACTCACAGCTCGTCATATTACAGCTCATTGGTATCTACTCCGTCCGAAATCCAGCTATCTATCGCATGTTCCTAAGGGTCAAGATTTTGGAAAGGCAATTTGATTTTATTCAATATCAGCATATTTCCAGAAACTTAAACACATTAACTGACTCATTGGAAAATTATGTGTTAGATAGACATTTGCAACATTTATAAAAAGAAGCATCTCATCAATATTTGCATCAGGATCATGTAACTTAACCAAAATAAAACTCTGAAAATAAAAAATATATATATAACTATTTATGGTTTACACATAATGTTCTGTAACCAAGACAAAATTGGTCAAATGACCCAAAACTCAAAATGCTAGGGGGCACCCTAGTCTAATGATGTTGGTGATAACAAGTCACCACATGTGTAATCATGCCCAAAATCCTAGTCCATCGACTTGGCATGCCAGTACTATGTCGCTGCAACCTCAAAGGCAGCTCGTCAGTCCTCACATCTGGAATACCGAGAGTGAGGCCCTCGAACTGATCCTGTAATGCTGAAAGAGTCTCAGCCACATCAAGGTCACGAAGGATAGCCCTTCCCACAACCTCTCCTGCTGGAGCGGCAGCTGGCATTCTCAGGTGTACTACTGGCCGAATGGGATCAACATCTACATGAGCACATGAGTTCTCATTAGTCTTGACAGAATAAAGCACAAGGATATTATAAAAGGAAAAACAATAAACAGAAATATGGTCAAGAATTTACCAATGGCACCCCACTGTTCGCCAGCCGGCAGTACCAAATCTGGGTAACCCCGAAAGTCCATACCAGCATATGGATACTCGGAATAAACCATCTCCTGACGATCAAACCACTCGAAGAAGGTATCAGAAAAGGAAATTTGAGACTAACCAACATGCCTATACATATGGTCGACCCATCTCTGCATATGTGGTTCAATCGGTGGAGGTAAACCAAGTGCAATATACTGCGGCTGCATCAATGGTATCTTTTCCAAGGCGAAGGTGGTCAAAATAGAACCATATCCAAAGTTCTTCAATCTCCCGCTTTTCACGTTGGTCAACTATTCTTTCATCACAAGGAGTACTGGGTCACACCAGTTGAACACCTTCGGTTTGAGACATTCCAAGGCGTACTGCATATAAGATCGGTTGGCCACATGAAGAGCCGCACCACCAGCCATCCTACCAAAAGTGAACAGAATGATCCTCAAAGACCTATCAGTGACATCTCGGATGATGATCTTGCCGTCTTTACTCGGCTGAGATCCCTCTCTGCAATACCTACGAACATAATCTCTCACAGATTCACCTCCACGGGTCGAACCTGATAAAGAGATAGGGGCACCTCGCCTCGATAAGCCGGTCAAAAAATATATGTCCACTACAGTCAAGGGGATGGATTTGCCCCTAATCTAGAACACCTGGCTGGTAGGATCCCAAGCATCGAGCAAATACTGTAGCAAGTTGATTTGTTGTCTCATGCTAGAAATGCGGAAAAACTTCAACAGGCCACAGTTCCGTAATGCATTTACTGTAACCGGATCATGTAAATCAAGCATGTCATCTTCTTCATGCTCACATTTTCGCAATGTAATGGTCATTTTGCTCCAATAAATCTCTGAAAACAAACAAGAGAAGAGTTAGATCCTGATTTGGTGAGAAACAAGCAAAAATTTCCATTGAAAACTGTGCATAAATTTCCTTCCTTGCGCTCATCGCACCTACAGTAGTGTTCTGGGTGCGTTGCATGTCAATTGGCCAGTGGACAGGCTAACATCCAACACACCTTTTGATGCATAAAGGGTGCGATGGAGCCAGGGCGAGTTTTTCAAACCCCAGAGGCTCAGAAAAACCAGAAATCAGGCTCAGAATGAAAAAATGGAAAGGATGAAATGTAAGAGCTTAGGTTTAGCTCCTACCTAGTCCAGACGGCACCGAAAATCGTCCACAGAATCTCCCAGAATCAGCTAGCGAAAAATCGAAGGTGGAAAGCACCTCCAAAGCTCCAACAAGCCAAATTTCAAATGAAATGGTAAAATGAGAGGTAAAAGCACTTTTAAATTACTTTTGCGTAATTCGAAGAAAATATTAGTGTCCTAACTCATTTTTCAAACATATATTATTCATTTCTAACTAGTTTGATGAAGCAATTGAGCATGCAGTACAATCTTTGAAAGAACAAAGCTATTAATGGTAAAGTCAAGAAATGACCATTATATCGAGCAGTTTTAACGCGGACTTCATGCTCGTTAAAAAATAAACATAAGCAATGAGAAAATGTTTCACCCAGTGTTTAAGCTCAATAAAAAATGAACCAATTTCTGGTAAATAACCGTCGTGAATGTAGTACTTCAGCCTTTAAAGCCTTGGTCGTGTTCTTATCATCACCTCAACTCTGTATTGGCCGATCATTCACCTCCATTTGATTGTTTACCCCTTTTGAGGAACAACTGCGAAGAGTGATCCTGTTAGCCATCCTTGTAACACTGTAGTGATTGGGAAATTCCAAACCTTACCTGGAATCAGCTGCTACCCAAATTTATCACTCGTTCCTAAAAGACGAGTCTCCTTTAAGCTCTTTTCTACTGACTCGTAAAATATGAAATGATTGTCGAACCATTGCCCTTTCCAGCTCGTTAAAGTGACCGGAAGTGCTATCCCTCCTTTAGATTTTAATCTTTTTGGACCGGAAGGATTATTACACAAAAAGATTGAGCGCTTGTTTTGTTCGGCTCGTTAAAAGTATTGAAAATTCATTCCTTCTGTATTGTTTTATACTTTTCCAGACTTAAGGGATTAGATGATGAAAAAGGATTTTTGGAGTTTCCTTTACGTCCCTTTTCAGACTCTCTAAAATTGAAAAGGATCAAGTTATCTTTGTCGTTAAACTCGTTAAAACCTGATAGCGACAAACTTGTCCACAGCTGACAAGAACGAGTTTCACTATCGCTAGGCTCGTTAAAACATAGCGATGGGTTTGCCCTAAGGGAAAATTATAGAACAAGCATATCTTATCCTCCTCAAGCTTGAAAAAAATAAAGAGGTACTGGTCAGCAATGACTGGGGAAAAATTGGGAAGAAAACTTGAAGAAACTTTGTTTGTAGCAAGCCGCTCTTGAACATGCCACTTTCACTCCGCATCCAAGTCGGGTTGGGTTGTTTCATTCACCGGTCACATCACCATGGTCACATCACACCATCCACATTGGGGGTTAATGCTACCAATCCATCATGTCAATATCGCCGATATGTTCAAGAGAAGTCACTCAGAGAATTCACCTGTGTCTCACCCGTTGCAATACATTTACGCTCCATTCTTTCATGACCGCTACCCTAAACCTTATATCACTAGACCGTTTTCACCTCCATTAAAATCATTTGCTCCGTTCCGTGTCATTGATGTGGGATTCATTAAGGCCCTCCTGTGACAGATCACTTCTTGTCGACATCAGCTCATTATCCAAGAAGTCGATCTAGGAACACCCATTTTAGTACTTTGAAGCTTGCATGCCTCAATGGCAAGTTTCTCACTTCCGGCGATAGGTTTACATCAATGGCCTTCGACCGAAAGATTTTGCGTGGTGTTCGACGCCAAGTCCCTTATTCACACCACGTGAATTGTACTACAGTACCTTGAGGATCATTATCATTATCGGTGATTCATCTCGCGCCTGTTAACAACTTACATCATTGGCTAGTAATCAGGCGATGTCTTTCCATGTTCGACTCCAGAACATCTCTCACATCGATCGACTTGTACTTTGAGTGAATATCGAACGAGATTGAAGACCCCGGATCTAGTTTCATCCATCCGGGCTGCGATATATATTCAGGAAATAAAGACATCAAATGTACATCGTTGCGGCACAAATAATCATCCAATCTAAGGGATGATGGCTCTACCAGAATCATCAGTCTACACTCAGACGATTGTCTGTCCTATGTACATGAAAATGAATTTATAAAGCTGAGCATGGGAATGCTCACCTCAGCTAGATCATGAAAATATTATGAAGATAATGTATTGTATTATATCTTATTACAGGTCTCCTTCCAGCTTGAAAGAACTTTGGGTCCTCATGATAAAGCATTTCACCCGACATCAAAAAGATTAACGACCTCATGCTTTAGGGGGAAACTGTTATAGACATTTTTGGGCACTGCAACCCCCAAGCATAAAATGTCCATAAACCAAGGGCTCCTAAGTCCCTAAAAGTGTTGTTCCAACCCCTAAAAGAACAAGGTTAACTGATTACAGCTTCTCCCAGAAGTTCTCCATGAAAAACTACTCAGAACTGGTCAAAACTAGATCATTTCACCTGCTCCATAGGCAAAGTGCGTTGCATCTCACCTAAATACACACAGTAGGTGCATTGCATTTCAAAAATCCCTTCTATGGGGTGCGATGGGCGAGAAGGGACAAATAGCATTGTCAATCCGCGAGGTGGAGAAGCATGGAATCTTCCAAAAAATTCTCTTGTGACACTTGCCTCTCTGAATTCGACCAGGGATGAGTAAGAGATCACCAATCTCCAAGTGGAAGCAAGAACTATCAGAGGGAAGACACTAATCAAATCACAAGCTGACTCATCTCCCTTACAGACATCTATATATGGATCCCTCATCCCAGAGATCCATGAGGTTGGAATTTTTCATCTTGTAAGGAATTGTTGTTGGTTTCTTGAGGCAACACCATAGTGTTGGGTGATCAAAGCTTTTCATGAGGTGAAGAAGGGCTTACTTGCTGAGAGGATGATGCTGGGTCAAAACAACTGGTGTAACTCTCTTGGCTCTTTCTTGATTATTAATAAAGCTATTCAAGTTTTCCTCCATACTCTTGTGTAATTTATGTTTCATGCATTTGTATGGTCAATTTACATCTGATCCTAGATTGTTTATGATAATAGATCCATGTTCTTGTATAGTGTTATGCTGCTTTGATTCTACAGGTACTCTGTGAAGCTGGGTATACGAGAAAGCAAGTAGCAAAGGACTATCAGAAGAGAGAGGAATTGAGCAAGGAACCAAGCGCAAGACAGAGGTTGGTCTCCTTTTTCCTTCTCTCATCTATCTTTCATAAAGGAAAACGAAAGTAGTTTTACTTTGTTTGTTTCTAAGGTAGCTACCAGCCTTAGTGGGATTAGCAGTTTCGCATAGACACTTTTCCCTGTAACAATGGCTCATGGAGATTCAAGCTCTTCATGTTTACTACTAAATAAATGGACATATAAAGTGGAATACTAAGTCTATAAGCTTTAGACCTTTTATAATGATTCAAAAGCTTCTTATTTTAGGGATTTGATTCTTTTCATTGGTCTTGTAAGATTTTCCTTATGAAGGTGCAATCAAGTTTTATCTCCTAAGTGGAAGGTATTTTTAATCCTAATTTTACCATGCCTATTCCTGTAGTTATCCTAAAAATTCTTTGTTTTTTCTTGTACTTATAATTGTATCTATTGAAAATATTAGCAAGTGTTCCATGATTTGTGCCTTGATCATAGGAGCTAGAACGATTTCCTAAATTTGTGACTTGAGTTCCTAAAATTAGGAGATTCCCTATAAATTAGGACAAGTTCCTAAAATTTAGGAATTAGTCCCTAAAAATTAGGACGGGTTAGGATGCAGTTAACTGATCTGTTGAAATTGAAATTCAAGTTCTTGATTTTCTAGTGTGAGATGATTAAGGAATAAAACAAGTGATTTAGTTTCAAGTGGTTGACTTGAAATAGGAAGAGTTACATGAGGCTTGAGAAGTTAACTCATGTTAACTCAATCAATCACAAAATCATTCCTTAATTAGAAAACTCATTAATTTTAACCATTTGAATTGCATTTAAAAGTAGGAAAGAAGGCACAAGTTTAACCATTATTTTCGTGAGCATGAGTTGGTGAGACCAATCAATAGGAACCAAGAGTGTGTGCATGGATCTTGGGAGAGGAAGAGTGTGCAAGAGAAGCTTATGCACAAGTTGGTGGAGGGAAGCAGAGATCAATAGTCTTGCAAAGGTTTCAAGATTAAATATAATAGGAAAGACAAGTGTGTCTTTCAGAAACAATTATATTTTGTATGAGATCAATTTCGTAACTTTTTCTATCAATAAAATTATCATTAAGAAAATGGTTTTCCCAATTGGTTTCCCTAAACAATTCTTTGTTTTTGAATTATGTGACTGTGCTTTTGTTTATGTTCCTATTCCACTAAATCTTTTAGGGAAATTTTGTGTTTTTGAAAGGAAAATTTGTTTTTATATTATTCATATTAGCATATCATAATTTCGTGGATTTTCTACATGGCATCGCATCTCTTGGAACATATTTAAGGGTACATGGAACTTATGACTGGAGTGATGGACTCAGAGAGCATGGTGGGAAAGAACTATTATTCAAAGAAAATTATATAGAAGAAAGCACGGAATTGTTCTAGTTTAGAGGGAGTAGCTACAGTAGTGGAGACCTTGGTAGAGTTGAAGACAAATCCAGGTGGGGGAGGTTCTTCTAGGAACACCTTCCTCGCTAAGAGGGAGTGTTGAAAATATTAGTGAGAAAAGGGTTCCTTGATTTTTTTCCTTAATCAGAGGAGCCAGAATTAGTTCCTTCTTGTGCATGACTCGAGTTCCTAAAAATTAGGAGATTCCCTATAAATCAATACAAGTTCCTATAATTTATGAATCTGTCCCTAAAAAGTAGGACAGGTTGGGATGTAGTTATCTGATGTGTTGAAATTGAAAGTCAAGTTCTTGATTTTATAGTGTGATTTGATTGAGGAAAAACGCAAGTGATTGAGTTTCAAGTGGTTTACTTGAATTATGACAAGTTGCATGAGGCTTGAGCAGTGAACTCATGCTAACTCAATCAATCACAAAATCATTTGTTATTATTAGAGAACTCACTAATTTTAACCATTTGAAATTCATTTAAAAGGAGGAATGGAGGCACAAATTTAATAATTATCTTGGTGAGCACGAGTTGGTGAGACCAAGAAATAGGAAGCATAAGTTTTTGTTTGGATCTTGTGAGAGGAAGAGTGTACAAGAGAAGCTTGTGCGCAGGTTAGTAGAGGGAATAAAAAATCAACTTACTTTCAAATATTTCAAGATTAAATCAAGAAGGAAAGACAAGTGTGTATTTCAAATTGAAACAGTTGTATGTTGTAGAGATCAATTGCTCTATTTTTTCTATCAATAAAATTCTCATTAATCAAAACCTTTTCCCAATTGGGTTCCCTAGAAAATTATGTGTTTTTGAATTGTGTGATTGTTCTTTTATTTTTGTTCCTATTTCGTTGCATATATCTATGTGAAAAGAAAGTTTATTTTCAGATCGTTCATATTAGCATATCAAAATTTCGTGGGTTTTCTAAAGTATCTACCTTATCATATCTATGAACATTTTCTTTCAATACATCACTTATGTTAGTTGCACCTACTTTAGGCTATCCATATACAATATCCACAAGTGATGGTGAAAATTATCTAAACAATTTCAAAGGAAGACTTACTAGTGGTAGTGTGGATAATTTTATTTTTTTTTTAAATAAATTTGTATTACCTCAAAAAACCATATTACATCATTCCTTCAATAAACACGGTACAAAGAAATACAATTACAGCCTTCCTAGTCTTAGATGATAGGATTAATCATGGGTTTTTTTCTTCTTTCATTTTCTCTAGCAAGACATCTATCCAATCCAATGGATGGCGAGGAGCATATGTAGATGAGACATTGACAGCATTTCCTTGAGATGCTTTAACTGTAAAATATTCTAGCATATTTTTTATTTCCTTATCACTATTTGAGTGATTTGATTCATGGGTATGTTTGTGCCTACTCATTGACAGAGCCAAAATTATGGTTTTGATAATTTTTTTAACCATCCTATCATTATCAATTTTGATGTAGTGGCCTACTAAGTTTCCCACATCTTCTAAAACATTTGGATGAGACAAATGGATGGAAAAATTAGGGATCCTTACCCAAACTAGAGTTTTCAGGGCCAACATTGAAAAGAGGATTAAAATTAGAGGAACATGGTTGAAAAGAGATACTGAAGCGACCCCAAAACTAGGGTCCTTGATAAAAGACCTTCTATCAGTCCTCTAAATTTTTGAAGACCACAACAAAGAATCCTTTGGAGAAAAAATGTAGCACAATTTTATAAGACCAGTTTTGGTTCACCCACTCCTGAAGGGTAGATGTTGATGTCCAAAAGCTATTAAAATGGTAAATAAGTTCTTTTTATTCAAAATATGCCTCTATTAATCTATATATCACGTTATCCACTTCAAGATATGGGGTTTCCACTACCTGATCTACCACAAATGTTAGTCCTAAGGGATATTTATGATTTGGAGGTAGAGTGCCTAGTTTTAGAACATCCTTAAAGTATTTGGGTTGGGATTATGACGGCACACCCTAGCCTTTGGCTCCACCTCTTACTCCCGAAGCCATATAAATCGTGACATCCTTAGTTGTTCCAGAATCACTGATGGATTTATAATCTTGAAATTGTTGACATCATATAGGAGCTAAAAACTGCCATATATGTTTCTCACCCAATCTTGAATCCTGGTTGTGAGTGTGGAGATGAGATATGTGGCTTTAACCTGAAAACAAAGGGAAAATCCTAAGAATTGTTTCACAAAGATAGTAAAACTTGCTAGATCTAGGGTAATAACCTCCCCCTAGAATTAAAAAGAATCATAGCCTTAAGAGTTGAGGTTGCTTCCATCCCACTGAAGGGTTTTTAATGCTTCTAATGAAATCATATAAACCAGGATTTGCATGAGCCATAAATGTCGCAAGACTATATCCAACCCGAGCAATGGAGGATCTCTCTTCTAAACTCTGGGACAAATTTATGTAATCACTACAAGGGCGTTGATCAGAAAATATAAGAGATGTATTGTGACCATCCCTTTCACCTATAGATCTAGTCCAACAAATAGTTTTTGTTCTGATGTGTTCAACAACTCTAATGATAGTTATCATCCACCAACCCTTGTTTGGAAATCATAGCCATACTGCATTACACTCAAAAACATTCATGTCCAGGGGTCTATTCCTTACCTACATCGAGGGGCCTTTCACAGCTATTGTTGATGAAACGTATGGATAAAAGTGGGCCATTGTCAAAGGTTAAGATGACTAGAAAATTTTTGAAAAGAAGGATTAGTGTGGAAAAATTTATTATAAGAATCTTGTATGTAAACCAAAATTTTCATTGCATTTACTTTGAATCTTCTAATTATAACCCCTCAAATTTTGAACCAAATTTTGATTTATTACCTCTACACATGGTGATTGTTCATAATACCAACCATCTTTTTTGTTGAACACTAGGTAAATTACTCGCAACCTATAGCATAGTATTTTTTCCATGTAATATCAGTATCCATGGACAATTATGTCTTTTGATTAAACACTGCTTATAGCTTAGTATTGAGAAAGGAAAAAGAGAGGATCATGTGATATAGGTGAGTTATTACTAACATTTGCTTGGTTTTACTGATACATAAACCACCTTGAATATTCCTATCATCAACTCATCAGAACAAATCTAAACCTTAAAAAAAACTATAATGAACCTATGCTCAATTGTGTGACTATCTCTTTGTATTTCTCAACACTAGCAGCAAATCAGGAAAAGAAAAAAAGGTGTCATTTGGATTACTTATCTACTATTACATATGAAAAAGAATACAATTGAAAGAAACACATAATGGAACACAAATATTTACCCCAAAATAATACAGGAAAGCCAACATTCAATGAACGATTGTGTCTTTCATCTTCTTAGATCTACGGTAATAACCTCCCCCTAGAAGCAAAAAGAATCATAGCCTTAAGAGTTGAGGTTGCTGATGAGCCCCAGAAATGGGTAACTATATGAGCTCATTTGCCTCTTATTTTGAATTAATCCACCATTCTCAATAGTTTTTTGCATTTTTTTGAATATATTTATGCTAATAGAGTGAATTGGGTTAGTCACCTTGCCATGTAGTCTAATGAGTGTTTTATGCAGATTTTTTGGACAATTTTGGACAAAGACAAGGAATTAATGAGTAAATGGCAGCCAAAGTCGAGGAAAATAGGGAATATGACTTGTAGGGGTGGTGTCTACTTCATTAAAGACCCCTTTCCTTGAATCCTCCATCAACAAATCGAAGCACAAAGGGCCACATTGATGATTCCAAGGGGCTGCCAAGCAAGTCAAATAGGATTATTGTTTACCTTCAGTTCTAAGAAGCCGAGTTCCTTGATTTTATGAGGACTGTTGGAAGTCCTCATTTGTATAAATAAGAAGGCTTACAGCCTCAGTAGGTTAGCCAATTATTAGTATATTTTTGTACTTTTTTGCAGCATTGTGCTCAGCTCATTTTCGAGCTGTTTTTGAGAATAGTTGATGTGATGTAACTCCTATTTTTGATAGTGAAGATGAAATAGGTTTTGAGCCAGCATTGATCTCTTTCAAAGGGCTGAAGATCTTGGGTTAGGGCCCAACCCAAGCTACCCAGCACCTCCTTCGTATACTTCTATGTTTTTCTTCCATTCATGAGTTAATTTCTGTTGCATAGATTCATTTTACTTCATCAGATTAGGTTGCTTTTGATGGTTAGTATAGTTGTTTTTGTTTCAAGTTGCTTAAGTAAGTTGTTGCAGTGCCAGAAAAGGATCCAAAAAGGCCAACAGAAAGCCCTGATCTCCTTTCTCCCTTCTTGGGACTATGATTTGAGGTCAAGGCAATACTGCTGCTACCAAAAACATAGTTGTTGCTCTTTCATGCAACTGCTAGTGTGATAACTTGATTTGGAAAAGTTGATATTGGTTCAGATTCACTTTCTTAGATCATTTCCTATTATTTTACCATAGTTCTCTCGCATTCTTTTCTATTCATAAGGTATTGTTCAGCATTTTTCTGTTTGTAGGTCAGAAATTAGGTCAAGCTAGACAAAACTCTGTTTTTTGTTCTTTCTTTAGTCAGTTTTAATAAGTAAATGTGTAGATCTCTTGCAGGACATCCTAGCCCATCATTCCTCCATAAAAAATCCAACACTAGCTCACTCCTCATAGATTCCCCATCTCATTCACCACATTTCGCCAATCTGCGTTAATTTCTACGTTTTTTTATTAAAGTTGCCTTCTTGCCATTTGAACAAATCCAACCATCACGTTCATCCTTGATCTTCCTTGACAAGTTCTAGACACCTAAACCCCCTCATCCAGCCTTCATTTCCCTTTTCTCATCATTTTTCCACCTTCAAAACTCCAAAAACATCTTTCAGCCTCCTCTTGTAGAACCTCCTGTAGATCCCCTGCAGCCTCCTGTAGAATTTCCTGTGACTAATTTTTTGAAGTTTGATCAAAATGAAAGTCTTAGAAAGGTACTAGGGGCTTCTTAGGACCTCTCCATACCTTCCTCCACCTATGCAACAACCAAATCCACCTTTCTTTGCCACCAACCCTCTGCACAATCACAACCAGATAAATCACAAGCATAACAATTTCACATAAAAACACTCAACAGTACAAAAAAATGATTTATTCTTATTTCTTTTCAGAAGTAGCTTGAATAAATGCAACTTACCTTTTCAATAGTCAATGGCACCCATTTAAGTAGTTTCCATCTCTTTTCTTGCAAAAGTAGGGTTAGCGGGTAAACTAAGGTTTGCTAGGGTTTGTGTTCCATTTCAGTTTTCACTCTCTTTCTACACATAAATAGCCTTTGTAGAGTTAGCTTTCTTCCATCATAGTTAAAAGCTTCTTCTAAGAACTCATAGAATTTAGCTTAAGCTCCTAGCGAACTTGCGCCAGCTGATCAAGTGACATCCTGCAGTAAGAGCTAGTACTTGTGCATACAGCACCATCGCTTCCAAGTTTGTTACGAACTACGGGTTGATAAAAGTAAAGTGGAAAGCCCTAGGAGTTGCAACATTATTTCTGCAATACTGGTTCTCACCACTTTTTGGCGTCGTTGCCAGGGAAGCGTCAGAGTATTTTGTGATTATTGTTTTTCTTCTATTTTCTACTGCAACATTCTGCTAAGTAGTTTATCTCATCAAAAGTAGAGTAGTTGTTTCATTTCAGTTCTACAAGTTCAATTCTGCAATTTCAATTCTGCAAAAGTAGATTTGGCATTTCATATTTTCATTTCCATTCTGCAGTACCATTGCTGCAAGTGTAGATTAGGCATTTCCTACTTTCACTTCCATTCTGCAATTCCATTTCAACAAGCGTAGATTAGGCGTTTCTTGCTTTCATTTCAATTCTGCAATTTCCATTTCAGCAAAGTAAATTAGTCATTTCCTGCTTTCATTTCAATTATGCAATTTCATTTTAGCAAGATTCATTTCAGCTAGTTGCAATTTTTTGTTCAATACATTTCAGTTTTTGCAGGTACAAGCAAAAAAAAAAACAAAAACAAAAATCACCCAAAAAGAGATTTCCTTTCATGCCTCGTAGGAACAGAGACAATTCAGAAAAATTCCTACCCAACACCCCCACCACATTACTAAGTCACCCTTCTCTCTTCTTTGGTGGCAGTGATCCAAAAGAACGTATAGGTGAACCTCCAGAGATGTACGAAGATCCTATAATAGAAGAAGAGCAAGAAACCATTCCTCCTGAGACCATGGCTAAAAACATAAACGTTAGAGGAAATGGGGAAAGAATAGAAGGTGTCTTTCCTATTTGAGAGACCAATGGGGACGAAAAAATGAAAAACATAAGTCCTTCAGCCTTACCTCACTTCCATGTATTGACTATCGAAGATCCTTGAATTTGATGTTCTATGTCGAACCTATGACTATGCAGAAGACGAGTAGAAGTTGAAACGGTTTCCTTCTACCTTTAAGGATGCAGCATTGTGCTGGTTCATGGGGTTACCTGGAAATAGTGTCACAACTTGGGCTCAGATGCAGCAAGCCTTTAACAATAAATATCGGGACTACTGTAGGTTAAAGGATACCAAGGAAGAAATATTCCAAATGATCATGGGAAGTGATGAAGCTTTAGAAGACTATGAAGAGAGATTTCAACTCAGTTATAAAAGGGCCAGGTGCACACTTAATCCCGAATCTCTGAAGTTGGTCCTACTCAGAGGAGTTCCTGAAGACCTTCTAGATACCCTCCATTTTTTGGTTGGGGGATACATCTACCAACTACCTTATGATGACATAAAGACTGTGTTTAGTAACCATTCTAGGTCAACTATAAAGAGAGGTAGGGGAAGTCAACCTTTAGCTAGTACACCCTCATCCAGTTCATCCCTTAGAAATGAACTTGAGAATCGGTTGGAAGATTTCAAGAGTGAGATGAGGCAAACTCTTGCCATGCAAATGGATACCTTGCATATCAAAAGGAAACAAGAGGAAGCCGAGAGAGTTTTGGCCATCTTTTGTCCCAGGTGCACTAGAAAGCATCCTAGGAGAAGACCATTGCACTCTATAGAAGTGTGTTTAGTCTGTGAAGAAGACCATCCTACAAATCAGTGCCCTTCCTTGCCCAGAATTGAAGTTTCATATCAGGGTGCTAAAGGAGCCACTAAACCACTCTATTTCATGAACCAAAGGAGGCCACATGGACCCAAACCTTACTATCAGGGAATGCAAGGGACATCCCAGACCTATTACAACCCAATCAAGCCACTTCCATGCCTTCTTGGGGTCCCCCTGATCATCCTTCCTGGTCTAAACCCCCTCCTTGGTCGTATCCTCCTCAATACCAGGCTCTGCTAGTTGCTCATTCGCTTCACTCTTATGCTCAGCCACAGCCTCAGTAGAATGCACCTCATTAGGGGTGGAGGCCCTAGTACAACCCTCCTCCCGCTCTTTTTCCTCTACCACCTACTCAACCACAACCATTGCCTCCTACTCCACCAAGACAACCCCAAATACCTGCTCAACCGAACTCGAACCCTAATAACAGATAAGCCCAACAGATATATAATGGAGAAACATCATGTCCGACCTATGCTGTGGAAATTTAGGAGATTAACCTATGATCTGGGAAGATTCTCCAAAATAGCCAACCTCCTCCTAAGGAGGATGAGGGAGAAAAATAGGAAAGTGAACCAAAAGTCATTCCACCCTTTCCTGAGAGACTAACTAGAACCACACAACCGACCCCAGAAGAAACTGAACTTCTAGGAGAATTAAAACAGTTATGTGTAAAGATACCACTTCTCCAAGCCATGAAGGATGTGCCTATATACAAAAAGATGATGAAGGAGAAGTGCTTCAGGCACCCAGGAAGGCGCAAGAGAGATGCTCCAACTATCAATGTCATAGGACAATTGTCTGACCTGATGTTGGGGCAAGTAATCTGTTCGAATTATCTAGATACTGGGAGTCTTGTAGTCGCTGTCCACATCAATGGCACTGTAATTCCCCATACCCTGATTGATCTTGGGGCTGCCATTAATGTGATGATCAGGGACACTATGCTCAAGCTCAACCTTCAGGGTTCCCTGAGAAAGACCACAACAGTACTGCAGTTAGCAAACCGCTCCATCGTGACCCCTGAGGGGATTGTGGAACATGTAATGGTCTCTGTTGATTCCTGGGAGTACCCTGCTGATTTCCTGGTTCTTCAACTAGAGGCAAAGCTCACTGGGTATCCTCTCATCTTGGGAAGACCTTGGTTGGCTACTGCGGATACCTACATCAATTGTCAAGCTAGGAACATGACAATCAAGAATGGTTATATGTCCAAGCAGCCAGTCATATATCCTCTGCCCAACCTTTGTTATAGCATGATTTACCTCCCTAGTTGGAAGAGGAAGATGAGGATGAAGTCTATTCCTCACCATTATGTATAGTGGAAGCTACCATGGGGGGCCCACAAACTGAGGATTATCTTATTGAAAACTTGATTCAAAATCCTCCCCCCAGTCTGTTGCCATTAGAAGAGTTGGTGGAAGAAAGCCAGACCAATCCTATAGTTGATATCTATGTGGCTGATCCAGCCTCTCTCTAAGTTAAGAATGTGGAATTTGTCCCAGAAAGAACCTTGAAGATCAACTCATCCCAATCCACCTCTCAAGAGAAAGAATTGTGTAACTTATAGAAAGACCACTTGGATGCTTTTTCTTGGAGCTATACGGAGACGAAGGGAGTCCACCCTTCAGTCTGTACCCATCACATTTACATTAAAGAAGATTGTAAACCAGTCAGGTAACCTCAAAGGAGGAGTAATCCATCCCTTAAGGACATTGTCAAAGAAGAACTGCAAAAGTTTTTGGATGCAGGATTCATCTACCCCATCTCTGATAGCGAATGGGTCTCTCCTTTGGTGCTAGTGCCAAAGAAAAATGGGAAGTGGAGAATCTGTGTAGATTATCATGAACTAAATAAGGCCACCAAGAAGGACCATTTCCCTTTGCCTTTCATAGATCAAGTGCTAGATGGCCTGGCAAGGAAGAATTTCTTCTCCTTCCTAGATGGGTTTAGCGGGTACAACCAGATCCAAATCAGCCTGGAAGACCAAGATAATACCACTTTCACTTGTTTGTGGGGTACTTTTGCATACCGGTCCTTCCTTTTTGTTGTGCAATGCTCCCGCCACTTTCTAGAGAGCATACTAAGCATATTTTTTGAACTGGTTCATGATTTAGTGGAAATCTATATGGATGACTTTACCCCTTATGGTTCTAACTTCCAGGAAGTTGTGACTAACCTGGGAAAAGTTTTAGCCAAGTGCATTGAAATGAACCTGTCCCTCTGTCTTGAAAAATGTGAATTCCTAATGAGTGAAGGAACTGTGCTAGGTTATACAATTTCTCAGCAAAGATTACAGGTGGATCCCAACAAGATTGCCATCATCCAAAGGGTCCCACCTCCTCAAAAGGTAAGAGATGTTCGGAGTTTCCTAGGCTTAGCAGGTTATTATAGAAGATTCATTAACGATTTTAGTAAGCTAGCCTCTCCATTGTTTGGTCATTTGGGAAAATATGTTGAGTTCATATGGACTGACAACTATCAAAAGGCTCTAGACACCTTGAAAGATAAACTGGTAACTGCCCCAATCTTGAGAGGTCCAAACTGGGCCCTACTTTTCCAGATTCATACAGATGCCTCGAACAAATCAATAGGAGAAGCCTTAGGGAAAATTGATGAAAAGTTGCCTTATACCATATATTTTGCAAGTAAAAACTTGTCCAAGGCAGAATTAAACTACACTGTAACTAAAAAGGAGCTCCTAGCTATAGTCCATCCCCTAAATAAGTTCAGACACTACATCACTGGCTATCAAATAATTGTACACACTGATCATGCTACAATTAAGTATTTGATGAATAAACCAGATGTAAATGCTTGTATTATTAGATGGCTACTGTTATTGCAGCAATTTGATTTAACCATTATTGATAAGCTGGGTAAGGAAAATATTGTTGTTGATTTTCTGTCTAGATTAGATCTGCCTACAGGTAAAGAAGGAATGGTGGATGATAAAATGCCAGATGAACACCTAAACTCTATCTCGGTACTCTCTCCATGGTTTGTTGATATAGAAAATTACTTGGTTTCAGCACAGTTTTTGCCACACCTATCCTCAAAAGAGAAAAGCAATATAGTGAGGAAAAGTGCTCCCTTCACCTAGATTGGGGGAAATCTCTTCAAACTTGGCCCAGATCATATTTTGAGGCGATGTGTCAGGGAGGAGGAAGTTTTTAACATTCTCCTAACCTATAACGATGGGCCTTGTGGGGGCCATTTTGTAGCAAAGAGGACTACCTTCAAAATTCTGCAAGTAGGTTACTATTGGCCCACTCTTCATCAAGATGTCAGAAGATATATCAGCCAATGTGACCAATGTCAAAGGATGGAGAAACCTACTCCAAGGGATGAGATGCCCCTGCAACCTCAAGTGATTTTTGAGCCATTTAAGAAGTGGGGCATGGACTTTGTGGGTCCTATCAACCCTCCTTCAAAACAGAAATCCTACATCATTGTGTGTACTGATTACCTAACAAAATGGGTAGAAACAAAGGCGATCAAGGTAGCAATAGAAGAAAAAGTAGATGAGTTTTTGAGGGAGAATATCTTCTACAAGTTTAGCTATCAAAGAGAATTAGTCACAGATCAAGGGAGTCAGTTTACATCCAATCTGATAAAAGACCTGCTCACACACCACAAAATTAAGCACAGAACTTCCACCCCTTATCATCTGCAAGAAAATGGACAGGTGGAAGTCACTAACAGAGCCTTGGAAGGGATTTTGACCAAGGGGGTGAGCAGCAGCAGAAAAGATTGGGTAGATTGATTAGTTGAGGCCACCTGGGCCTATAACACCACATGGAAAACCACCACAGGGTTCACGCCTTATGAGCTGGTCTACGGGAAGAAGGCTTTGTTGTCAATAGAATTTGAATAGAACACATTAAGGATGGCAGCTCAGTTGGACTTAGATCTCAGCCAGGCACAAAAGGAAAGGTTACTTCAGCTAAATGGATTGGATGAATAGATATTTCAGGCTCTTATCCACTCAGAGGTAGTCCAAATTCAAAGAAAAATATGGCATGACAAACACCTCAAAGAAAAACAATTCCAGGAAGGAGATTGGGCGCTGCTGTATGGTTCAAGATATAAAGATTTCAAGGGAAAACTGAGGACAAGATGGCTAGGACCATACATAATAGAAAAATGCAATGATAATGGTTCAGTTCTGATCCATTCCATCGATGAAGAAGCCATCCCCATGCTTGTCAATGGGCATAGGTTGAAGATCTAAAGGAAGCCCCTTTCCAAGAAGGAATTCATTGAGAATCTGAGTAAAATAATGTTGGTAGTGGAGAAAGTCTCTACCTCCACTCCACCCACACCCAAAACAAAAACAAAAAACAAAAGAAAAAGATCCATGGGTGAAAACCTCCTGGAGGCACCCCAACTGTCTCAAAAAAAAAATGATGAGAGGAAAAAAGAAAATGGAAAAAACATAAGAAAAACTAACTTCTTTTGAATGCATTGCAAATTGCAGGGGGTTCATAGAAGAAAAAGGACATGGCCAGGCTACATACACCCTTGATAGCTCATTTCTCCATTGCGATTATCTTTCTCCAGGCCTTAGTCTCGCTTGTTCTGGAGATTTTGCATCCTACAGGAGACTCTGTGCATTCTACAAGAGGCTCCTGTAGGAACCACAGACAGCTCAAAATCAAGTTCAGGAAAGATTTATAGGGCTAGGAATTTGTCCGAAAGCGAGAAGCAGCTACAAAAAATCCTACAGACCTATTCTCTCTAGATAGTTGCTCCAGAACTGGCCCAGTCTAATAGCAGTAATTCGGGATGTGAAGCCCACACCTTTCTTCCCCTCACCTCTCCTTACTAGTCGAGCGTGCTTACGCACCCTAAAGGTCCTATTCTTGCCATTTTAGGAGGCGGAGGTTTTGGTAGTTTTCCAGATGCATGAACTGACGGGTGGGAATAGAGTCGGGTGCACTACTACGGTTGAGGTATCTATGATGTATTTTCTTCCATTGCCCCTTTTCTCTTTGAAACAGTAGCCTCTTTCAACGGGCAGCGTGCCAGTTTTTCTTTTTCAGGCCCACAAACTTTGTTATCAAGAAGATCCAATCCCTGAACCCACTACAGACACTAAATGAAGGGTCTGGATTCCTGTAACAATTGATCCCTTTAAAAAATCAAGCTCCAGAGGCAGGGTCAATGCAGCCAAGATGTATGCAACGTGCAAGGAGAGGTTCTTGATCGGAAATCACCAGCATAAGGTAGGAAGGCCACCAGTTCAGAGGCCACGAGCACCAGCAGCAACAGCAATAAACAAAACAAAGTGCCAAAGTCTGAGCATGCAGAGCATGGTAGCGATTAACAAGTAAGTGGCTAAACCCATTCCTCTATTGCATGAATACTAGTTAGAAACTGCATGAACCATTGAGATGGTCATGACTAAATGAAATCAGTGGCCAACTAACTAGCGACCCTCATCCAGTTCAACCAAGCCTCATCCAATTCAAACAGCATTCAGAAGGTGCAGTCAGCACATGTGGTCCGTCAACTCAGGAAGAAAAACTCAAAACTGGTAGTGGTGGCAGTGTATAATGTGAATGATTGAAGTGATGGCAGGCAGGCGACATGAAATACCATAATGGCACTAGAGTAGGGACCAACAGTCTGGATGGGGATAGTGTACCCTTCCTGCCACCTCGCCTCATCACCACAGATCATGCCATAAGCTTAAGTATATTGCAGTAGAAGCTTCCACCACCATTTGTTTTCATTTGCATCAACGATTTCTCAACTACCACAACTCACCTGCCACCTAGAGAACATCGAAGTAGTCACTCTCTACCAATTTTCAAAACCCTTCCACTTATCGGGCTCTACAGGAGCATTATCGCACTCTACAGGAGCAGAAACATAGCCTACAGGAGCCTTTCTACAGGAAGGCTAGGGAGCAGCTCTGCAGAGGAAAAATTCAAATTTTTTCCAAATTCGAGCTCGAAAAAAGGTAGGCTCAGAAACCCACTCTGCATGTGAATACCTACAAAAGGTGATGGGATTTGAAGCAAAGTACTGGGTTGAAAAAGGAAGGGAAAGAGGAAACAAAAGTCTACCTGTGTTTTCTAAATTATATACAGTCTCTCCATTTTACTCTCTGCACTAAAAGTCTATCTTTTTCTTCCCCATATTCTCCTGTAAAGAAGAGATGCCACCATAGAGAACCAAGCCTGAAAAATTAAATTTGCATTGGGAAATCTATCTAATTTGTGAGAAAGAAAAAACATTGTTTTATATACTCTTTGTTTTGTCAAAATATTAATTTCCTGCTATGCCAAAGGTGGTGTGATGCGGTTTCTTCCTAGTATTTAAGTGTTAAAACAAAATTTGTGTTGAATTTTCTGAGGACTGAATGTTTCTGGTGAATGTTGGTCGAAACTCTAGAGATCGGGTTATGATATCCATGGCCTGAATTTCTTCAAAGCGTAGCTGTTCAAAGCTTGAAGCCGTAGAAACCTACATCAATTTTTGGAAGTCATGTTGACACTGTTTCATTATGTTGCGAGTTGTTTAATGGCAGTGCGTTGAATTGAAGACTACTAGAATACGAGTGTTGAATGTACGTTACGGAGCCGTGAACTTCTTGATTGGTATGAAAACTATGCATTGGAACCTTGAATAATGTGAAGAGCATATAGTGATGGCACATACCTTACAATAGTTTACATGGCACATATATTAAATATGTTGTTGTTTGTTATGGAGCGTATAGTGATGGAACATACCTTATATTCCTTTAAAAAAAAACATCACGTTGGGCCGCTTCATAAACAGACAGGACCTCTGTGGATATGGTGTTGCATTCTGCATTGACTGTATTCAAATATTGTTGTCGTTTGGTATGTCCTTTTTTAATGGTCAAAATCCATTAACAGCACATACGTTGAAGAATTCGATGGTCAATGGCATGTGTTCTAGGGGATACAATACCACATAATACCTCTGTCTCCATATATCATAATCAATTTTTTAGTAGCATATGTTTTTTTTCTCCACTAAAGGACATTTTTTTTTTCCAACAAAAGTATTTTTATAGTACTTAGATTTTACAATGTATTCAATCATATCTATTATGGGAGTAGTTCTCACTAGCAAGGAGAACTATCTTGAATGGTCCTAGAAGATACAACACAACCTCATTTTCAATGAGTTATGGAAAGGATTATGTGTTTGAGATGGAGACAAAGAGCCAGAACAGCCTACCTCAGACAAAGAGTTTCCCATTTGGGAAAATAAGAATAGCAAAGCCTATGCATTAATTGCAGCATCTATAAGTGAAGAGTTGAGTCACCATATTTTACCATTTTCAACTACTTTTGAAGCCTTACAAAAGCTAAAAAACTCTATGACTCACATTCTACACTTGAAGTTGTTCAATTCATCATTAAACTCTTCACTCTTGAATTACAAAATAATGATCCTTTTTCTCTTACATCCTAAGTAAGATCTCTAATGAATGATATCAAAGCCACAAAGGTTGAATTGGATATTCCTCTTATTACTTTTCTCAAGGCACTTTATCCTACTTACTCCAATTATTGTGAGTCATTGCAAGCAAATGGAAATCTCAAAGATATTACCTTTGACTCTCTTGTGAAAACATTTGTTGTAAGAGAGAAAGATTTTGGAAAGAAGACAGCCCCTGAATCTTCTGAGGTGGCTGTGTGCCTTGCTCATAAAGAAAAGAATCTTGCCCAAGATTCTTCCAAAGAAATACATGGTCGAAGAGGAAGAGGAAGAAATTTCAGAGGCAGGGGGTAGACACTCTCAAGGAGAAAAGTCAGATTTTCACTGCATACACTGCAAAAGAAATGGATCACATGATGCCTCTACGTGCAGGTTATCTTGGGACAAAATTAAGTAGCAAAGAAACCAACAGAAATGTAAAACTAATGACACAGACAAAGGTAAAGCACTTGAATCCGCTCATTATGTTGTGGCACAATGTAATATTGGAGTAAATGAAGACTTATTTAATGCTTCACTTGCTTCTTGGAAAAATGATTGGTTTCTTGATTCAGGAGCAACTTGAAACATGATCCATAGAAAATATTTTTTTGAAGAATTTACTAACAATGTTGATGGAGAAGTATACTTTGCAGACCAATCAAAACTCAATCCATCAGGGCTTGGCACAATCAAGCTCAAATTGATTGTTCTTCTAGAAACAATGTAAACTTTGAAACGGGAACTGATACTATTACCCGTTTCATAGAGATAGCAAAAAAGTGACCTGATTTCGAAAAGGGGTGATGCAGAACGAACATGTTTTTTTAGAGCATACTTTTTGGCACTTTAATTTTTTTTATGTACATTACGTTTTAGAATCATTTTAGAATGGTAGTGATTTTCATGCTGATTTAAAAAAGTGAGTATTCTGCATCACCACCTTTTTTTAAAAGACCTGTGTTTTGGCTTTAAATTTTCTAATGTATAAAATGTAAATAATTATTTTGTAAATTTGATCATTTTTGAAGTGGCCGTTTTCTTCACATTTTCTTGTTTTTTATTTTAATTTTAACTTTTTTTTTAGTGAGGTTTTTATTGTTTTGCATTTTTAAATTAGGAGGTCAATATTTAGAATTTTCGATATTCTACATATTTATACATCCTTAATTAATTTTTGAATCCACATGAAATAATTGTTTCTAAAAAACAATATTTTTTAACAATGGACATAAAAAGAACTATTTTTAACATAAATATAACTAAAAAATTACACGTTTTGATAATTTTTTGCTAGAATTGACATGTCAAAATCACAATTTTTATACGATAATTTTAACCAAAAACAGTTAAATAATAGCTTTTTTTATGAATTTCATGTCAAAAAAATAATAATAATCACTTTTTTTTTTCAAAAAATAATGATTAACTTAAAAATCAATGTGAAAATCACATATTACAAATATTGAACGTATAACAACCCTAATTGAGTGTTTATTATTCTCATAAAATGTCAAAGTCAAAACATTGCAAAGCTTGATTTACAAGCATAACTTACATTTAATCAACAATGTCACATAATCCAAACTCTTCGTCCTCTAGAGTTTCATCATTGTCTTCTTCCACAATATTTTCTATTTCCTTTTGCTCACTTTCCTCTTCTAATGGGTCTTTGATGTCTGTGAATCTCCCAATGTATGTCTTTCCAAACATTCTATGTAATGGTGGTTGGGGTTCCTTTGCCTTTCTTGCCACACGTGATTCACTAAAGTCCCCTTTATTCAACCCAATTTCTTGCATTGCATCTGGAAGAAATTGACGAACATTAATTCTTTGCTGAATGAAATTTCACTGTACTGGATCTTTTTCAATTGCAATGCAATTTCTTCCTTTTTGAAGGCAACATGCTAGCATTGTAACTAATTATCAAGCACAAAAGAAATAATGAACTAAATTAGTACAATGACATATTAATTAAAAAATAACATATTGAAATTCAATTCCATATAATAAAACTTACCTGGGCCAGAAAATAAATCCAGAACCCAATCTCCTTCATCTGACAAATCTCTATAAGATAGTTAATCAATAATTGTGGTTTTTTATAAATGTTAACTATCTCTCCTTTTGCTTTTGATTTCAGGAATCAACCAGCCACCAACCGGGCGGGCAGCTGGTGGCTGGGTGATTCTGGTTCATTCCCAGAATCACCTAGCCACCAGCAGGGCGGGCGGCTGGTGGCTGGGTGATTCCGGGAATCAACCAGCCCCCAACCGGCCACTGGTTGATTTCGGGAATCAACCAGCCACCAGCCAACCGGGAATCAACTACCCACCAGCCGCCCACCTGGCTAGTGGCTGGTTGATTCTCAGAATCACCCAGCCATCAGCGGGGCGGGCGGCTGGTGGTTGTTTGATTCCGGGAATCAACCAGCGACCATTTGACCAGCCGGGCGGCCAGCAGGTGGTTGGTTGATTCCCGGAATCAACTAGCCACCAGCCGCCTGGCTGGTGGCTGGGTAATTCCGGGAATCAACCAGCCACCAGCCTGGCAATCGACTAGTGGCTGGTTGATTCCGGAAATCAACCAGCGACAAGTCGCACGCCCGGCTGGTAGTTGGGTGATTCCGGGAATCAACCAGCCACCAGCCGGGTGACCAGCTGGTGGCTAGTTTATTCGGGAATCAACCATCCACCACCACCAACTGGCCACTCAACTGCTGGCTGGTTGAATCTCGAAATCAACCAGCCACCGGTCGGTCACCCAGCTGGTGGCTGGGTGATTCCAAGAATCAACCAACCACCAGCCGGCCGCACCAGCCACCACCCGCCCGCCCGGCTGGTGGCTGGGTGATTCCGGGAATCAACCAGCCACCAGCCGGGCGGCCGGCTAGTGGCTGGTTGATTCTCGGGAATCAACCAGCCACCAGTCGGCCGCCTGGCTAGTGGCTGGGTGATTTCGGGAATCAACCAGCCACCAGTTGGGCGACTAGCTAGTGGCTGCCGCCCAACTGGTGGCTGGTTGATTCCCGGAATCAACCAGCCACCAGCTGGCCATTCAGCTGGTGGCTGGGTGATTCCTGGAATCACCCAGCCACCAGCCGGGCGGGGAATCACCCAGCTACCAACCGGGTGGCTAGTTGATTCTAGGAATCAACCAGCCACCAACTAGCCGCCCGGTCGGTGCCTGGTTGATTCCGGAAATCAACCAACCCCCAGCCGGGCGGAGCCCCCAACCGAGCGGGCGGCTGCTAGCTGGTTGATTCCCGGGATCAACTAGCCGGGCGGGAGCCCCCAGCTGGGCTGGCCAGATGGGCTGCCAGGGTAGGGCAGCCCAGAATCTCCCAGCCACCAGCCGGGCGGGCGGGCGGGCCACCGGGGTGGTGCCACCCTAGGCTACGCCACCCCGGCGGCCCGCCCGCCCGCCCAGCTGGTGGCTGGGTGATTCCGGGAATCACCCAACCACCAGTCCCCTGCCCGGCTGGTGGCTGGGTGATTCTGGGAATCACCCAGGCACCAGCCGGGCAGAGGGAATCTCCCAGCCACCAACCAGGCGGGCGGGCGGGCTGCCGAGGTGGCGCGGCCTGGGCTGGTGCCACCCCGGTGGCCTGCCCACCCGCCCGGCTGGTGGCGTGACGATTCTGGGAATCACCCAACCACCAGCCGGGCAGGCTGCTGGTGGCTGGGTGATTCCAGCTGCTTGGGTGATTCCCAGAATCACCCAGCCATGAGTCGGGCGGGCGTGGGCGACTGGTGCCTGGGCGATTCCCGAAATCACCCAACCACCAACCAGCCGGGCAGGCGGGGTGGCGCGAATCACCCAGCCACCAGCCGGGAGGGCGGGCGGGCCACTGGGGTGGCCCGGCCTGGGCTGGCGCCACCCTGGTGGCCCACCCGCCCGCCCGGCTAGTGGCTGGGCGATTCCGGGAATCACCCAACCACCAGCTAAGCGGGCGGGCAAGCCACGGGGGTGGCAGAGCTTGGGATGGTGCCACGCCGATGGCCCACCTGCCCACCTAGTTGGTGGCTTGGCGATTTTGGGAATTGCCGGGCCACCAGTTGCTCGCCCGGCTGGTGGATGGGTGATTCTGGTAATCACCCAGCCACTGAGCGGGCGGGCCGTCTGGGTGGCGCGGCCTGGGCTGGCGCCACACTGGCTACCTGCCAGCCTGCCCGGCTGGTGGCTAGGGGATTTCAGGAATCACCCAGTCATGAGCCATGCCACCCCGACGACCTGCCCACCCGCCCAGCTAGTGGTTGGTCGATTCCCGGAATTGCCCAGCCAGCAACTGGTTGGGCAGGCTGGCCGATGGGGTGGCGCGGCTAGGCTGGCGCCACCCCAGCAGCCCCCCCGTCCACCCGGCTAGTGGCTGGGCAATTCCTGGAATAATTTTTCTTTTGTATCTAGCATGTTATGGTTGAAAACATGTTGAATTTATACTTAGGAAAGAAAAATTATATCCTACCAAAAACATTAATGTGTTTTTTCCTCATAAACAACTTTGTTTGGCACGTAAAAATTTGGTTTTACTAGCATTTTTTAAAAATTTTGATAATTGACCCTAAAAAAAAAGTCATTGTTCTAGTATCATCACTTTCGTTTTTAAGCTATATTTTGCATGAAAATTTCGTAGTAAATTTCGTAGTCACTGCCATTTTTAAAACATGTTCAAAATTGACCCCTAAAAAATAAAATCATCGTTCCAGTATACACACTTTTCATTTTTAGCATTGTTTTTGATGTTTTTTCGGGTGTTTTGGCCAGAGTTCCCGTTTTGAGTTTATAGTTCCCGTTTCAAAGTTTACATTGTTTAGACTTTCTTCTGTATCATGTTCTATATCTCCCATAGCTGAAGAAAAACTTGTTGCCCTTGGTCCACATCTGCTAGCAAGGTCACTCCATTCATATGTTTGATGGCAATATTGAGGTGAGAAAAGCATCTGACCACTCACTTGTCATGAGGGGGATAGAAGAAGAAAGGCTTCTCAAGCTGCAGGGTACCTCTGCTCATGCACAACATTTCTCATACAAATCTCATTATGAAGAAGGTACACTTCCATCAAGTTTATTATGGCGTGTTATATTTGGACATTTTAACTATGACAACCTCCGCTTGTTGAAGAAAAATGGTGTTGTTGGCTTGCCTACAATTCCTAGGAAACTTAAGCAATGTGATGCTTGTATTCTAGAAAAGCATAGCAAACAATCTTTTCATGATTCACATTCAAGAGCACATAGAAAACTTGAACTCATTCATTCAGATTTATGTGGTCCAAAGCATGTTCCTTCTGCGAATGGAAATAAATATATGATGACATTTATTGATGACTACACCAGAATGTGTTGGGTTTATTTATTGAAGAACAAATCTGATGCTTTTCAAACATTCAAGAACTTTCATACATGGATTGAAAATGATGCACAATCTCATATTGGCTCTATTCGCACTAATAATAGAAAAGGATATACTTCAAATGAATTTGAAAACTATCTTCACCAACATGGAATCAAAAATCAAACAAATGTGCCTTATAATCCCCAACAAAACGGTGTAGCTGAAAGAATGAATAAGACAATTTTAAATATGGTGCACTCCATGATGTTTTTCAAAAATGTAAAATTGATGTTTTGGGCTAATGCAGTTCTATATGCTGTATATATAAAGAATAGATGTTCATCTAATGCTATTAGAAACAAGACTCCATATGAAATGTGGTATGGGCACATTCCTTCGGTAAAGCATCTCAAAGTCTTTGGTTCCACCTGTTATGCCTTGATACCAAAGGTACATAGAAACAAACTTGGTGCAAGAAGTCGTAAGTTGTTGAAGCCCCACAAATCAGGTCGACAACAAGGGGGATACCCACCCGGTCCGGACCTTGGTTGGCAGCTCCTTATCCGTTTGGTATAAAGGGTCCGACTGGGGATAATGGGACCAGTTTCCCAATCTAAGGGGTGTGTGTGTGTGTAGAGTTGGATAATGTTGATCTAGGAGTATTTAAAGCTAATTTAATTCAAACTTCTAAACTAACTCTATGCTATTGTAATCTAATGAGAAACAACACATCTAATATACGCTAACCTGGGGTGTATTTCTTCTATTATGCGATCTAAAGAGATTTCGAATAATAACTGGTAATAAAGATCATTCAGCTATCATAAGAATAGAAATCAATTAAGATAAACCATTCTGCATAAAAAGTTAAGCAAAATAGTTGTGAACAGCATATCGCATAATAAGTTATTCATATATCAAGCACAAATAAATGACTCCACCGTACATAAGTGCCAAATGGTAACCCACACATTCATGCATTAATATATAAACAACTGAAAACTGCATATTACTTTAAGAATATAAGCAGAAATTGGTCAAGAGATAAAAGTACCATTTATGACTGGTTCCACTCATAAGCTTCAAGCAATAACGATTTATCTCTACTTGTTCTAACATCTACTAAGAGTACAAAAGTGCAACATCAGTAGCAGACATTAAATGCAAACATTGATAAATCTCGATCCATCCATTCATCAAAAACCTCCTCCGAGGGTGCAAAAGTGCATGTTCTGAGGACAAGTTTTTTGACAAATTTCCGAACCCTTCTCCAAATGCCTGAGAAGGGTTTAAATACTGCTAACTAATTAATCTTAATTACATAAATTTAGGACACGGTTTCAAATGACCGCCCTTCTACTAAAGCAAATTTATTTCTAAAAATTGAATCTAATTTCTAACCGTTTCTGTATTTGCTCCTCAGTGTTGTAAGCAATGCAACATTCGCCTGGGAAGAGTCAGTTGGTTGTCTTCTCCTTTCGTTTGAGCTACAAAAATAGAAATAACAAGAGCTGGCACCGCTTTCTGACAAACTAGAAGATATTTTCGAAAATCTTCCTCTGGCTTGGTGTATTCACTGTGTGTATACTTGGTAATAACCCAAATTTCTCTCAAACTGATTGTGTTGTTGCTATTTTGGTTTCCGGCCTTGCGAATGACTGAATAAGTTAGGGACTTTGCTCTCTGAACAATTTTATGTATTGAAAATTGCTTCCGTTCTTTGTTCCAAGCTTTTCTGGTGCATTTTCCCTCTTTAGTGTTTTTCTTTTTGCTTTGCCCAGTCTAAGCTTCAGGATCTTTTGTAAACATGTTGCTTTTGTGCGCCTTTGACTCTGAGTCTTGGATAGTCTATTGCCATCAGTATCTGTTGAGTGATACTCTGGAATCCGCGGTCCTACTGCATGCGGCATCCATTTGCGAAGGCATCTCTTCTCTGTTCTCCGAGTATTGACGCTTTCCCCTTTTCCTTAGATGTTTCCTGCACATTGCTTTATGTTAGTTGTTGTCTTACAGTTTACGCAAAGGAAAAGAGTAATGACGAAAATATTGACATGAAAGCTTTAAGCTCTAATGAATGCATAATCATGACACTCATAATGAACTGACTCTTCGAAAAACACAACACAATCCTTCTTGGATACTTTGGCGTACAATCATTAATTTCTTTTAAGGTGCGCACCCAAATTTGGTCTACAGACAGCTTTCCTTGAACACTATGTCGAGGAAATTTTGCGATGAGTGATTTCTGCGACTCGCATCGCAGTATCGAGGATTGCGTCGTCAAGATGTGTCATCGCAGGAATTGATGATCGCATTCATCACAGATCGCAATATCGCAGATCACAAATCGCAGATCGCAATATCGCAGATCGCACTTAATCATCCAATCATTGTGTGCTGCTTATGCGATGTTGCGATATGCGACGTCGCATATCGGTCGTCGGCGATTCCTTAAGTTTTTCATTTAAGAGCGCTTCACAATATAAGCGATGCGATGAATTTCACGTCGCTTCTTTGTAGCTTATTATGCGCATAGGAAAACGTCTCACTCTCTTCTCGCGATGCGATACAGCTTTAGGGAGTTAAAATACAAAAATTTTGATAAAATGTTTTTTTGGGATTTTTTGTTAAGGGTCCCCATTTGCTTGGTGTTATTGCTAATACCAAACAAAGAGGGGGGTTGTTGGTGGCCACAACAATGGCGATTCACTGTGAAGAACCAGTTATCTCTGTTTTTCTATTGAATTTTAACTTCCGAAGCAGAAAAATTTTCATATGTCTAAATTTTGTTATGGAAAGATACAGTATATTACGCCTTATCCTATCAATGATACTTGGTCTCAACCTTTTCATATTCCAATTGTTTGTTTCCTCAGGCTTAGTTTTTGAATTCACACCAGACATTACTTGGTCTTTTAAAGATAAAATAAGGTCTTCTCTGCGTGCTGGCTTTTAAAATATGCTCATTTGTCGTAGGTAGAGCCTCTGCTGCCCGCAAGCGTCCATAGCCTCGACAGGGTTACCTGTTACCCAGCAATGATCCTTTATCCTGCTTGAGGTTATTTACAACTTTTCAGAGGAAAACCCTTTTTTGACACTTTTTCCTTTTTTATTCTCTAAAGAACAATGTCTTGGTTTGGTGGCCAAATTATGACACAGTCATTCACTTGATTTACACTTTTGCTGAACAAGCTGGCTCGTGATGAGACCCCTTGTCTTTTGATTGCAACAATCTTGAGTCGTTGCCCTATTTTGGTAGACAGTATTGGCAAAGTCAGCAAGTTATAATATCTGTGATCATGATAAGCCGGCTCGTGATGAGACCTCTTATTCTTTGAGATACAGTGTTTTCCCGGATTGTTCCTCTGAATGCTGCGATTTCCTTTAGCAGGGAGGAAGTCATTGTTTTTCCTTAAGAAAGCTCTGGACGACAATAATAGAGTTTGAAAACAGCAGCTTTACAGAGAATATTTATTTTATTATTGATACCTTTCATTGTGCTGATATAAAACAATTTCTTACCAAAGGTTGCTTTCATCAAATTTTTGAAGTTGAAACTAGTATCATGTCTAGGCTAAAGTTAACTCTACCTGTCAATAATAAAGATCAGATTTTTCGAAAATTTTTGCTACTTGTACAAGCGAAAAGCTCAAAATCTGATAGAGAATTGGTGTCTTTTTCATGAACCCTTTAGTAACCATCTACAACTGGTTTTATTTATAAGAAAGAGAAAAACAAATAAAAACTAAAACTATCCTACAAAAATAGAAGAGCGATCTTCTATGGAAAATATATTTTAAGAATCTGTCCATTAACAGGCAAAGAATCTCTTCTACCTTCTAAATCCTGCAACAAAAACGTTGATGGGCCTATGACTTCTACAATATGAAAAGGACCAAGCCACAGTTTCTGAAATTTCGTATGTTTGCCCTTTTCTTCATGAGCCTTATCCCATTTCAAAACTAAATCTCCCATCTGAAAAAAATTTCTGGTCATTATGCTTGAGTCAAAAGAGGATTTTATCAGTGCTTGGTGATGGGCATGGGTTTTCTTAGCTTGTTCTCGTCGTTCTTCTAATTTTATTATTTCCATTTGTCTTAGTTGTATGGAGGAGGTAGATACCTCATCGATGTGTTGTACTAAAGACAAAGAGGGGATGACTAAGTGAGTTGGAAGAACCACTTCTTTCCCATAAACTAAATTAGAGGGAGAAGTGCCGATTGAAGCTTTCTTCGTTATTTTATCTGCCCATAAAGAATTTACCAACGCTTTGTGCCAATTCTTTTGGTTTTGGTCGACTGTTCTTTTAATAATCCTGATCAGGTTTTTGTTTGTTGATTCAGACAATCCATTACCTTGCGGATAGTAGTTGGCCGAATATTTTAGTTTGAACCCTCTTTTAAGTGCAAAATCAGTCATTGTATTTCCAGAAAAGTATGAAGCATTATCAAACATTAAGGTCGTTGGCAATCCAAACCTAGTGATTATAAATTGATCTATGAATTCAATAATGTTTTCAGAATTAGCTGTCTTGAGAGGAACTACTTCTACCCATTTAGTAAAATAATCTGTTGTCGTGAGGATGTACCTATGCTGCTTAGAAGAGTGAGGAACGATCTCACCTATTATGTCCAAGCCCCACTGACTGAATGGTTGATCGATATTAACCGGCTGTAGTGGCATGGACGGTTTCTTTTTTTTCCCTGCAGCAGTCTGGCAGACTTGGTATTTCCTCACATAACTGTGTGAGTCTTGAAACAACGTGGGCCAATAATATCCTGTACGTAAGATTTTATGTGCAGTAGCATCTCCAGCATAGTGTCCGCCTGCTGGTCCATCGTGGAGTTCCTGCAAAACCTTTTCGGCTTCAGTTTTCTCAAGACACCTAAGAAGCACAGAATCGTAATTCCTTTTAAACAGAACATCATTTATGAGCTGTTATTGTTTATCTTTCAATCTCAGAGCTCTTTTCTTGGTGTGATCCAGGTGTGATGGAGCATACCCGTTCTTAAGATAATAAATGGTGTCAGCATATAATGATTCTGCATCGTTTACGCTTACCTCATACGTATGTACCTCTTCGGATGAATTCTCAGGAATTTGCGATGCTCCAGCCAAGATTTTGCAGAAGCCTTGACCTCTTACAATTTTTGCTGGTTTGATCTCAAGATCGTATTCTTGTAAAGCGGTGATCCAATTTGCTCTTTTTTCGCCCACATCCTTCTGTATCAGAAGGTTTCTCACCGCTGGAAACGGTACTATAACCTTATTATGGGCTTTAAGTAAGAAAGGTCTGAAATATTTGATCGCTTTGAAAACAGCATATGCCTATTTCTCCACGTCTGAATAGTTGAATTCAGCACCTTGTAAATTCGAGCTAAAAAATGTGATTGGAGCTTCCGCTTTCTCTTGATTTGCTTGAGTTAGAATCGCGGCATAAGGTTTCTCTGAGGAAAATGTGGATAAGATAAAAGATTCTGAAAAATTCGGGGTCGCTAAAGATGGAGCGTTAATGATAGCTTGTTTGATCAATTTGAATGCTTCATGCTCATCTTGACCCCATTTAAAATTTGAATTCTTTTTAATCATATTTTGCAAAGGAGAAACAATACGTGAGAAATCTGGGACAAATCTCTTCACAAAATTGATTTGACCAAGGAAAGATTGCATGGCTTTTTTGTTATGAGGCATGGATATTTCAGAAATTTCTTTGATTCTGTCAGGTTCAATGTGAATACCAGATTTTGACACTATGAATCCTAGAAGTTTTCCTTCACTTAATGAGAAAAAAGATTTCTTTGGGTTAAGTGAAATCCCATACCTTAAACATCGTTGAAAGATTTGTTTCAAGTCTTTGAGATGGTCGCTTCGCTTCTTGGAGTACACTGTTATATCATCCAGGTAAATCACTACAGATTTATTGACTAAACCTTTGAATGCGATGTCCATGGCTCTCTGAAATGTAGCACCGACATTGATCAAACCAATTGGCATCTTCTGATATGCGTATGTGCCCCATTTAGTTTGGAATGTGGTTTTTAACTAATCATCGGGATGTACCAGCGCTTGATTGTATCCTGAAAATCCATCCAAAAAAGACATTAATTCTGAGCCTACTACTGCCTGTAATATCTACTCCATAGGTGGGAGGGGAAAATTGTCTTTTTGACAGGCTTTGTTGAGATTCCGGAAATCGATACAAATTCTAATATCTATGTTTTTCTTTCTAACGGGTACCATATTGGAGACCCATTTGGAATGTCTGACGAGGAAAATTATTCTGTCTCTCAATAACTTATTTAGCTCAGTTTTTATCTGATTTTCTAAATTGGGGTGGATTTTTCTGAGTTTCTGTTGGACAGGTTTTTCATTGTCAATCATAGGGATAGTATGTTGAATGATAGAAGTGTCGTATGTCTTCAGCTCATCGTAATTCCAGGCAAAAACATTTTTGTATTGTCTCAAAAGATGGATATATGCTAATTTTTCTTCAGGGGCTAGGCCGTGGCCTAGATTAACGTTTTGTGGTTTCTCATCGGTTCCCAGGTTTACTAATTCGTAGTTCAGAGTCGAACTGTAGAGCTTAGAATTGGTAGACCTTTTAGACCGACTTTTCAAATCATATAAGTCTTCTAACTTAACCACCGATTTAGGTATAGCATTATCGGTGCTATTTTGTTGTATTTGGTGATCATGATGGTCTTCGTCAATTATTTGATTTGAGTAGGATCCTTCAGAAGTGAGGAAATTTATAATGTCAGGATCGTCATTGAATACTCTCCAGTTTGTAATGTTGTCAGGGATGGACGGTCTAAAGATTAATTCTATTGAGAATCTATCTGGACTAAAATCTTCGGAGGGAATAAGTCTAGAGGCTACGTTAGCTAACAGGTCTGCGCTCGCATTTTGGAGTCTTGGGATTGACGAAATATTGAATGCTATGAAATGTGCAGTCAAATATTGTACTAAAGATTGATAGTGCTTCAAATGACCTGATAGGCAATGTATGGTGTTACGTACCTGTTTGACGACAATCTCAGAGTCTCCGAAGACTTGAAGGTACTTAACGTTCAACCCGATTGCTTTGTATAGGCCTTGCACCAAGGCCTCGTATTCCGCTGTATTGTTTGTGCAATCGAATTCAAGTCTGCACGTAAGCATGGTCTTATTTCCGTCTGGGCTAATCAGAACGCATCCTGCTCCTGCTCCCTCGTTAGATTTAGAGCCATCAAAATATAATTTCCAAAACAAAGATGTTTTTACAGGGTTATCTAAAAAATTAACACACTTTGAATTATCAGTTTGGGAAAAAATTTCGACTTGGTACAAAACTGAATTTTCTAAGTAAGGTGAGGTATGAGCATTGAAATTGTCGGGGAATGAATCTACCGAGTAATTGCCTATGATACTGTTGTTGTATGCTATTGCTTCATTTTCTCCCTCCAATTCCGTTACTATGTACTTCTGGTGTAACTCTCGTTCAACCTTTATTTGGTTCGGTTTACCATTGTAGGGTAACCACATGTGCGACCAGTCAGTTGAGAAGTATCCATGGAGCTTTTCGGACCAATCCCTGCTAAGAATTAAGCCATAGAATTCAGGGATATAAACTAATAGAATGTCAATAACCTGACATACCTTCGGGTTAGACGACAATCTTATGGTCACTTGATTAAGTTCACCAATCACTTCGACTTGAGATCGATCAAGCTGAACTATGCGCACTGCGGATTTTTGTGGTTGAACATTCAACTTGGCACATATTGATCTGGGTAAAATATTCGTTGAAGCACCAGAATCTACCAAACAATTGTGCACGTTTTTGTTGAAAATTTCATAAGTGAGAAGAAAAGGGGGAGTGTGAGACCTTGATCTTCCTCCAATCAAGGCAATGTCATTTGGGTCAACCTTATTGACTGTGTTGGTTGGAGGTCTTCTTATGTTGTGGGAAGCTACATCTGTAGGCAAAGATGTAGTAGGCACGGCATGTAATTCTTTCATCATTATCTTCTGTTGATGTTTCAATTTGCTCAACTCATAAAGAGTGATATTAGCCCTAGTCTTTTTCATGTCATCAATAATGTTGTACTCCATTTCATCCAACACAATCAGTGTTCTTGATGGAGGTGTTTGATCTGATTGGACTGGGCTAGATTGAGTCACTTTAGCGGTCGTTTTCTTTGTTGCGACTTTATCTTTTGCTGCAGGGCTTGCGCCCTTCTGCTTAGGGGTAGTTTGGGGAGGATCGAGTTGATTTTTGCTTCGTGTGCTAACCGGAAATACTTCTTGATCTTCTTCTTGCGGGAGGATGAAATCCCACATTCCTTGTAGTTCCACAACTTCTTCGTCATCGGTCTGCCCTTCAGTGGTATTCTCTTCTTCTTCCTCTTCTTCGGATTTGACGTTTGAGATAGCGTTGGGTGGTTTCACATCCATCGAAGGATTTCTTTTAAAAGCTCTGTAGGGATTTTTGAAGAAGTTTCTGCTACTTGTTTTTTTATGTCAATCATCTCATTGGACATGGTTTTTAACACTTTTTGTAATCCTTCCAAATCGAAAGGGTCTTTTGTTTGTTTCTTCTTGGGGTCTTCCTTGAAGGAGAATTTCTTAGATTTGCGTTCCTCTATCGCAGATCTTCTTTCCTGGGCTACTACGCGTTTCTCTACTGCTATCGCCTCTATCAAGTTTTCAACTAAGTTTGTCTTATTTGCCCTATCCACGAAGATTGCCAAGTTTGATGGTAAGGTCGTAATATACCATTCACATCTCACTTCTTCTCTGGGCTAGGAAGCAGCGGGAATTTTGTTGAGGATTTTATTGAACCGTAAATTGAAATCTTTGATGGATTCTCTAGCCTCGGCTTTAAGATTGGATAGGTCATTTATTAACGTCGATGTTGATCTGTCATCACCAAACTTGGTAAGGAATTGACTTTGAAAAATGTCTCAACTTGTGATAGACCTGGAAGGTAATGAAAAGTACCATGACCCGGCTGTTCCTTGCATTGTGTAGGGAAAAAGCCGGACAACAGCATCCTCGTTGGTAACTTCGTTGAGATTAACAGAAAGCATGAAATTATTAATATGCTCTTCAGCTAGCATGCCTGCTTCTGGATTGAATTTGGGTAGCCATTTCTCAGGATGGGCCGGTATTTGGCTCAGGGGTGGAGGCATTAAAACTGCCCCAGGATTGTTCCATGGAGACTGGGCCATCGTTGAGCTGCTAGTAAATGAAAGTGCAGAGGATGATCCCTAATGCTGGGAAGATGAAGATATTATGATCTTTGATGATTGAAGAGGAGGGGTTGTGGAAGATGGATGAGTGGTTTGGAATGAAGATGTGGGTGGCTGACTTCGAGGTGAGGGAGTTGAAATGGACGACGTAGATGAAAGAGTCTCACTGTCAGACTCTGGTGGTGTTTTCCTTGCTCTTTTCCTGGTGGGGAGAGGGAATTCGGTTGGCTCGATGCCAAATTTTTCACTTTTTAATCTGGTTAGGGAATGAGCAGGATTGTACTGCGAATTCACGCTGCTTTGAGATTTATCAGACCTCTGAGTAAAAATAGAAAATCCCTGGAGTTTGCGAATCAGAGTTTGAACTTCAGGGGGTTCAATGGTAAATTGGTCTGAAATATTAGGGTATGTAGCAGCGTTTGATACTCGAGAAACTTCTGACTCTGGATTTAAACGTACTGGGGAAGTCGGGGGAGTTGATGAGGGCGATTTACTCTCAGAATGGTATTTAGATTTTGATTTAGGTGCCATTCATAGTTCGGGCCCTCCTTCTAGTGCCAAATATGTTGAAGCCCCGAAAATCAGGTCGAAAACAAGGGGGATACCCACCCAGTCTGGACCTTGGTTGGCAGCTCCTTATCCGTTTAGTATAGCGGGTCCAACTGGGGATAATGGGACCAGTTTCCCAATCTAAGGGGTGTGTGTGTGTGTAGAGTTGGATAATGCTGATCTAGGAGTATTTAAAGCTAATTTAATTCAAACTTCTAAACTAACTCTATGCTATTGTAATCTAATGAGAAACAACACATCTAATCTACGCTAACCCGGGGTGTATTTCTTCTATTATGCGATCTAAAGAGATTTCGAACAATAACTGGTAATAAAGATCATTCAGCTATCATAAGAATAGAAATCAATTAAGATAAACCATTCTACATAAAAAGTTAAGCAAAACAGTTGTGAACAGCATATCGCATAATAAGTTATTCATATATCAAGCACAAATAAATGACTCCACCGTACAGAAGTGCCAAATGGTAACCCACACATTCATGCATTAACATATAAACAACTGAAAACTGCATATCACTTTAAGAATATAAGCAGAAATTGGTCAAGAGATAAAAGTACCATTTATGACTGGTTCCACTCATAAGCTTCAAGAAATAACGATTTATCTCTACTTGTTCTAACATCTACTAAGAGTACAAAAGTGCAACATCAGTAGCAGACATTAAATGCAAACATTGATAAATCTCGATCCATCCATTCATCAAAAACCCCCTCCGAGGATGCAAAAGTGCATGTTCTGAGGACAAGTTTTTTGACAAATTTCCGGACCCTTCTCCAAATGCCTGAGAAGGGTTTAAATACTGCTAACTAATTAATCTTAATTACATAAATTTAGGACACGGTTTCAAATGACCGCCCTTCTACTAAAGCAAATTTATTTCTAAAAATTGAATCTAATTTCTAACCGTTTCTGTATTTGCTCCTCAGTGCTGTAAGCAATGCAACATTCACCTGGGAAGAGTCGGCTGGTTGTCTTCTCCTTTCGTTTGAGCTACGAAAATAGAAATAACAAGAGCTGGCACCGCTTTCTGAAAAACTAGAAGATATTTTCGAAAATCTTCCTCTGGCTTGGTGTATTCACTGTGTGTATACTTGGTAATAACCCAAATTTCTCTCAAACTGATTGTGATGTTGCTATTTCGGTTTCCGGCCTTGCGAATGACTGAATAAGTTAGGGACTTTGCTCTCTGAACAATTTTATGTATTGAAAATTGCTTCCATTCTTTGTTCCAGGCTTTTCTGGTGCGTTTCCCTCTTTAGTGTTTTTCTTTTTTCTTTACCAAGTCTAAGCTTCAGGATCTTTTGTAAACATGCTGCTTTTGTGCGCCTTTGACTCTGAGCCTCGGATAGTCTATTGCCATCAGTATCTGTTGAGTGATACTCTGGAATCCGCGATCCTGCTGCATGCGGCATCCGTTTGCGAAGGCATCTCTTCTCTGTTCTCCGAGTATTGACGCTTTCCCCTTTTCCTTAGATGTTTCCTGCACATTGCTTTATGTTAGTTGTTTTCTTACAGTTTACGCAAAGGAAAAGAGTAATGACGAAAAGATTGACATGAAAGCTTTAAGCTCTAATGAATTCATAATCATGACACTCATAATGAACTGACTCTTCGAAAAACACAACACAATCCTTCTTGGATACTTTGGCGTACAATCATTAATTTCTTTTAAGGCGCGCACCCAAATTTGGTCTACAGACAGCTTTCCTAGAACACTATGTTGAGGAAATTTTGCAATGAGTGATTTCTGCGACTCGCATCGCAGTATCGAGGATTGCGTCGTCAAGATGTGTCATCGCAGGAATTGATGATCGCATTCATCGCAGATCGCAATATCACAGATCGCAAATCGCAGATCACAATATCGCAGATCGCACTTAATCATCCAATCATTGTGTGCTGCTTATGCGATGTTGCGATATGCGACGTCGCATATCAGCCGTCGGCGATTCCTTAAGTTTTTCATTTAAGAGCGCTTCACAATATAAGCGATGCGATGAATTTTGCGTCGCTTCTTCGCAACTTATTATGCGCATAGGAAAACGTCTCACTCTCTTCTTGCGATGCGATATAGCTTTAGGGAGTTAAAATACAAAAATTTTGATAAAATGTTTTTTTTGGATTTTTTGTTAAGGGTCCCCATTTGCTTGGTGTTATTGCTAATACCAAACAAAGAGGGGGGTTGTTGGTGGCCACAACATAAGTGTATCTTCCTGGGGTATTCAAACACCCCCAAAGCATACTGTGTCTATGATGAAGTCAATAAAAATTTTGTTGTATCTAGAGATGTAATCTTTCTTGAAACATCCAAAACTGACAATGTTGTTGAGCGGCAACTTGATTGCCTGGATAAGTTTGCAAATGCAAAATCATTTCAAGAATTTGATAATCAGATTCCACATCTTGAAGGGGGAATTCCTATACTAGATCAACATGTGGAATCTTCTTCAAAAGCACTCTCTCCCACGCATGAAACTCCAACAACGGATGACACTTTAAGTGATGTGATTGATAGAATTGGGAGACTCAATGTTGATTCAGTCCCAACTCAATCAATGGAGCAGCCTGGACCATCTAAGAAAGGTCCCCCAAAGTGGCTAACAAAGACACTTAAAAGTGTTCATCCTGATGAGGTTGGAAAGACAGGAACTAGAAATTCAAACCAGCAAAATGGAGGTGATGTAGATGACTCTGATTCACCTGTTGATATGGATGTTTCTTATGATTGTGAATTGAATTTTTCTACAGATTTCGAACCAACTTCCTTCAAAGAAGTTGCTTCTCATGATGAATGGAAAGAAGCGATGCAAAAGGAGTATGATGCCCTGATAAAGAATGGCACTTGGAAGCTGGTTTATCATCCATTAGGAACCAAACCAATTGGGTGCAAGTGGGTCTACAAGAACAAACATAAAGCTAATGGCTCACTTAACAAGCATAAAGCTAGGCATGTGGCAAAAGGTTTTGCACAGAAGGGAGGGGTCGATTATGAGGAGACTTTTTCCCCCACAAAAAAGTGGGCTACCATCCAAACACTCTTTGCCCTAGTAGCTCAGAACAGTTGGAAAGTCCATCAAATGGATGTAAAAACTACTTTCTTGAATGGAGATCTAAAAGAGAATGTTTTTATGTCCCATCCTGAAGGATGTGTTGCAAAAGGACATGAACATAAAGTATGCAAACTTGTGAAATCCTTGTGTGGCCTCAAACAAGCACCGTGAGCCTGGTATGAAAAACTAACTGAGCATCTTCTGAAACTCAATTTTAAACATTATGATCTTGATGATGCAACTTTATTTGTCAAGAAAGTTGGAAAAACAGTTGTATATCTTGTGGTATATGTAGATGATCTTTTGATGACAGGGAATGATGAAAGCTACATTACATCCATAAAGAAGGAATTGAGGAAAGGTTTTGAAATGACTGATTTGGGCTATGTTCATTACTAACTTGGTATTGAAGTAACTCAACATCTGAAGTCCATATTTCTTTCTCAAAAGAAGTACAATGGAGATCTGTTGAATAGGTTTGGAGATCCTGGAGATCACGCAAACAATCAGTTCCAGTAGATTCCACAACAGAAGCAGAATATGTGGTAACAGCTGAGGCAACAAAAGAAATTGTGTGGCTCAGAAAAATTCTTGAAGATTTGCGGGTAAAACAAGTACAATTGACTCCACTCATTATTGACAATACCTCAGCAATAAATTTGGCCAAGAACCCAAAGTTCCATGATCGAATGAAGCACATCAATATTAAATATCATCTGATTCGACATCATGTTGAGGCCAAAACAATCCATCTCTGCCATTGTTCCACTAATGAGCAAATTGCAAACAACTTCACCAAAGCGGTTGGAAGAGAAAAGCTTGAACGATTCAGAATGATGCTTGGACTCACCCACATCCCTTCAGAAGGGGGGAATGTTGACACCTAATGATCAGGATTGGGTGAATAAGTGTAAAGAGAGGTGGTCACCGATATGGATGAGTTATTAACATCTTTTGTTTGGTATTAGTGATTTGTAAATTATCTTGGATATTCTAATGGTGGGCTCACCAAAATAGATCTAAGTTTTAAGAAAATTACATTGAACTTACTCTCAATTATGTGAAGATATATTTCTCTTTCTTAACCTTCTAATATAAATTTAAATAATAATAATAATAATAATAATTTACAAAATAGACTACACTTAAATAAAATAAATAAACACAATGGAAGACAAATATTTACCCTCAAAACATACATAAACCTACATAAAAATACAATTATTCAATAAAAAAATTATACCTCCAATCTTGTTATATTATGGAGATTAAAATATAAAATATATTTCCAATCTTGTTATATTATGGAAATTAAAATATAAAATACATTTTTTCTAAGCTTACTGTAAATCTCTTACAGGTTATGGTATTCTAAAGTCATCTACAATATTCTTATTTTATTCTCTATTATCACCTCCTCTTCACTCCTCATACCATGGAATAGTCCATCAATGAAAACGTGAATTCCCATTTTTCTCTTTTAGCTAAATGTTTTTGAATAAAATTTAGTTTAAGGTTCAAAAACACTTTTAAAACCTTCGTGATGTTTACAGAAATTTATAGTAAATTCCTCTATATTCTTATCTCTTAGTATTCAAATTATGGTGAGTTAAAATAAATTTAACTTAAACATGGAAAGGATATTTGACCTCCATTCATATGCACTACAAATTAATCAAATAAAAAGTTACACTTGAGAAAATAAAATGAGTAATGATTTGAGACTAATATAGGCAACATCAAACTAAAACAATCATGAATCTGGTCAGTTTTCACTAATCTTTTTTAAATCTAATTATACACCCTAGCTATAAAATTCAGACATTTTCTCCATAAACATTATCTATACATTAATATTCTCTATACAAACCTTATTCACCATTATAACATTTATTTTTTCTACCTTAATATCTCTATTTAAAAACTGTAAAGTTTTACTAGAACTCTGAAAATATTTACTTTTATAATTTGCAAAATGCACTTATTAACTCCATTGCAATAATAGAAAAAACATCCATTACAATAATAGAAAAACATGTATTAGATTATGTAATTATAAAAGTGAGTTTTTTACCAAAATAGGACACAATGTTGTGTGATCTCTATTAAGTTTAACTCCATCTCCTTTATTTAATAATTAAATTAAGATTTAAAACAATAAAGATGATGCAAGTGAATCCTTTCATTTTTTATTTGATCTTTAAAACTCACCATTATACCTATAAAAGAAAAGAATTGATTGATATATTTGGAAATCTTTTATCTATAATAAACTTTACAATACAAACCATAATAATTTACCACAAATCTGAAATTACTGCCCAAAATACAATATTACTATCCATCTCAATTAAACTTTACAAACCATAGATCTAAAATCACTAACCCTAATAACATATTACAGACCATAGATCTGAAATCACTGACCCAAATACCACAGATCTGAAACCTATCTGACCCAAATACCACAGATCTAAAATCCCTGAGCACGTAATATATTAAACAACTAATCAGTTCATAACTTGACCTGCATATTCTAATATCAAGCAATAAATGCAACCACTATCATCCAGTATGTCATAATGAATAGAAATGTCATGTGAAATCAATGCAGTATGACACTGTGTCATCTCTGCATATTGGACATGAGATTTGGTGGCTAAACCATTTGAATATGCAGTCCGAATGGTAACTATGGTTGCAGGGCAATTGCTTTGTAGATGCCCCAATGGAAAACGGTTCGTGACAAATCACACATAAGGATTCATCTTCATTGTCATGGAAAACAATAATTGTTGACAAACATTTCATTGCCAGTGTTGCTTTAACGAGAGCATCTATGTCATGTATCATGCTCGTGTTGAAACTAATGGCTTCATGTATGAAATCGAAAATACGTGTATTATCCTCCAGGCGTTGTATCATCTCTCGGCAAGTGAATTTCGAACTCCATATAATTTGCAGACTGAAGGGATGGCCATTTAATTGGTGGCTGTAATCCCTTATACGACGAAGCAGAATAGCATTCTCCCCCAGCTCAGTTATTCTGTTGTCTTCACCAACTTCTTCCGTCGAATTCTCTCCACCAATTTCTTCTGTGGAATCGTCTTCATCAATTTCTACTGCCGTTGTATTAATCAAATATCTCGCATGCACTGCGTTCCCTTCATGCCATCTCCTATCGTCTAGATCACGAATTTCAACATTTTCTGATATATTCTCGAATTCCCAACGGCCGTGAATACAGTCCTGCAGTGTAAATGGATACAATGTACTGACTAATCGGGCAGTGACACTAGAGACCAGATGTGATTCAGCATTTCCAATTTCAGATCTGTGCCCTTGTTCAGTCATTGTAGTAACTGCTGGGTTTTGTAAAGAAGGCACTATGCCTGCTCTATGCTCATCTGCTAATTGTCTCATGATTCGGAGACTTAGACTTCTCTCTGCCTCACTCGTATAACTTCTCTGCTGTGGGTTGATATTGCAACTGTCCTCAACGTCTCCGGTACCACGATCCATCTTTTAATTCGACTTTCCCTATCTGGAATGAAAGTAATGTATAGTCCTTGGAACGGCCAGTTAGGGATATTTATATTCAATGAGATTAAAACGTCCAGAAAGTTAATATGATTCCAATTTTCGAAGCCAGTTAGAGGTATTTATATTCAACGAGATTAAAACGTCAATATTATTAATATGGTTCCAATTTTCGAAGCCGACTTGACTTGAAGTTATGCATATGGACATTATGAGACACCTTTTCAACCTTGCTTTACCTCATGAGACCCCTTTTCAACGTCGCTTTGCCTCGTGATTTTGTAAGGAGGCTAGAGTTCTCATAATAAGATTAAAATTTTTATTTTTATTTTTATTCTTATTCTTATTTTCAAAAAGTTCTGAAATTTTGTTCCCAACTTGGTGTTTCAGTTGAATCTTTTCAAAAAATTCTGAAATTTTATTCCCAATCAGTTTTTTGGTATTTTAATTGAACTTTTTCCAAAATTTCATATTATATGCTACTAAATATGAATTATTTTATCTCAATATTTTTGGGTGGACACTATGAGACACCTTTTCAACTTGCCTTTACCTCGTGAGACACTTTTTCATCCTAGCTTTGCCTAGTGATTTTGTAAGGAGGATCTCACTATGAGGATATTTTTTATTTTACAAATAAACATTCACCAAGAAACTTAATTTTCAAACCAAAATTTACCTTATGAAGCCGAGAGGTTTCATAATAAGATTTTTATATTTTATTTTTTTTTCAAAAAGTTTTGAAATTTTGTTTCCAATCAATTTTTTGGCGTTTCAATTAAATCTTTTCAAAAAATTCTGAAATTTTATTTCCAATCAATTTCTTGGTATTTGTAGGAATTTACAGGGTAAGTTCCTCAGACAGAACACCAAAGGACACCGCTCACAACCAGATCACAAATCAATACACCAGTATTTTTGACGTGGTTAAAACCCTCAAAGAGGGAAACAATCCACGGCCTGAGCCAACGCGGCCACTTCAGGCAATTTATTAATAAAAGAATGAAAATTTACATATGTTTCTCTCATGCACAGATTACCCTACAAATGACCCTCCATGCGCTTTAAATAGAATTCATGGACCAATCGGGTGTCAAGCCACGGATCAAGTGTCGGTAATACCGAGGAGAGAATGAACCGTCGGATTGTAAGTTACAAAATGTACAACGGTAAAGAAACACACTTTACCTAACTCTATACCTAACTCTACACTAGACCAAGTTGTACTTAACTATTTCCTGTGTCGGAATATCCTAACATCCCCCCTTAAGAACAACTTGGGATAGGATTGAAGGATTTACAAATATGACACAATAGGAGAAGGAAGGAGGCACTAGAGCCTATCCCCCCTTAGTGACAACTTCCTGAACTCCAACCATAAATCGAAGTTTAGTGAACTTCGCCTCTGTGAGAGCCTTTGTAAAGATGTCTGCAACTTGATCATCTGTAGAACAATATTGCACTTCAAGAACATGGTCATGGATGAGCTTTCTGATGAAGTGCATGTGCAGTTCAATGTGTTTGCTGCACTGATGTTGGACTGGATCTTTGCATAGCTGAATGGCACTTTGATTATCACACCAAAGTGTAGTCGGATGCTGCTGCTGAAAGCCAAACTCTGACAGGATCTGACGAAGCCACAAGGCTTCCTTACTAGCTTCTACGGCACCACGATACTCTGCTTCTGCTGATGAAAGAGAAATGGCAGCTTGTTTCTTACAAGCCCATGTAATAGGTCCTGAACCAAGAGTGAACACATAACCGGCAATAGACTTCCGATCATTAGGGTCACCAGCCCAATCAGAATCAGTGAAACCAACCAATAGAGGAGATGCTTTGGCACTGTAACGAATCCCAAACTGAACTGTACCTCGAACATAACGAAGTATTCTTTTAGCTGCTTTCCAATGACTTTCACGGGGGTTTTGCATGAACCGAGCAACAAGGCCAACAGCAAAGGAAAGGTCAAGACGAGTATGGGTTAGATACAAAAGTTTTCCTACAAGTTGACGGTATAAGGTAGCACCAACTTCAGGAGAAGTACAAGAGACTGAAAGTTTGACTCCAGACTGAAAGGGAGAAGGGGCTGGCTTACAGTCTTCCATGTGAAAATGACGTAGAATATCACAGGCATACTTGGACTGGGAAAGAGAAATACCCTCCTTGGATTGCAAGACTTGAAGACCGAGAAAATAGTGTAAGTGTCCTAAGTCTGTCATTTCAAATTTCCTTTTAAGGCTAGACTTCACATGGTTTATAAGGTTGGGATCACTACCAGTAAGGATAAGATCATCAACATAAAGAACAAGGATGATAAGAGAGTTGCCCACTTTCTTGGTGTAGACAGTATTGTCAGTGACACCTAGAAAAGCCAGATTCTAAAAGAAAGCTATCCATTTTGGCATACCAAGCCCGAGGAGCTTGCTTGAGACCATAAAGGGATTTCTTAAGTCGACATACAAGGCTGGAGTCTGTTTGTATGAAGCCAATGGGTTGTTCCATATAGATTTCTTCATGCAAGTCCCTATGCAAGAAGGCAGATTTAACATCCATCTGATGGACTTCCCATTTGAAAGAGGCAGCAAGGGAAAGAACAAGGCGGATAGAGTTCATTTTGGCAACAGGGGAGAAGGTTTCAGTGTAGTCAATGCCTTCAACCTGTGAAAAACCCTTAGCAACAAGACGAGCTTTATGTTTATCAACTTTCCCATCTGGTCCATACTTGGTTCTGTAAACCCATTTGCATTTAACAAGTTTTCGTCCCTTTGGTAAAGGAACAAGATCCCATGTATCATTTGCCAACAATGAATGATATTCTTCATTCATAGCTGCTTCCCAATCTGGATAGCCTGAAGCTTCTGCAAAGGTGTCAGGATCATAATTTACTGGAGCTTGAGCCAGTTAAGAAGAGGCTCTCTCGAACTGAGAACGTGTGCGTCACTGATCTGTAGGATCACCGGCAAGATCACCTGCTTCATCTCGAGTGGCACGAACCCATTTTGGAAGCTCAGGAGCTGAAGGAGGATCCTGAGATGGTGGGGGAGGATTGTCATCCTCACTTTCATCATCTGAAGAAGAAATGTTTTCAAAGGTAGAAGAGATAGGGAGAGGTGGCACATCCGCCGGACTAGGCTCGCAGGCCGATATATTTTCATCAAATTTTACATCTCTTCTAATGATAACATTTTTCGACTTAAATGGAATAAGTCTATAGCCTTTTACATCTTCAGAATATCCAACAAAAGTACATTTTTCACTCTTAGGTTCTAAAGCTTTATGCTTTTCATCTGGAATATGGGCCCACGCTTCACTTCCAAAAACACGAAAGTGACTTACATCTGGTTTGATTGAGCTCCATGCTTCTTCTGGAGTGATATTCTTTAAAGCCTTAGTAGGAGTGCGATTTATTATGTAATTTGCACAGTTAATTGCTTCTGCCCAAAAACTAAGACCAAGTCCTTTAGATTGTAGCATACAATTAGCCATTTCCTTTAAGGTGCGATTCTTCCTTTCAGTTACACCATTTTGTTGTGGAGTATATGGAACAGTGTGCTGCATTTGAATTCCATTCTCAGTGCAATAGTTGATGAATGTGTTTTTAACATATTCTCCACCATTATCAGATCTTAACTTAAGAATTTGATGTCCAGATTGTTTTTCAACAAAGGCCTTGAAGGCCAAAAAAGTGTTAAATACTTCACTCTTGAGTTTTAAGAAGTATACCCAAGTGTGTCTGGAGAAATCATCAATGAAAGTCAAGAAATACTTGCAGCTAGAGAATGACACAACTGGAAGTGGACCACATAAATCACTATGCACAAGCTGTAAAGGGGCTGAGACGTGCCAAGAGGCATGTTTTTCAAAACTGTCTCGATGATGTTTTCCGAGTACACATCCGGAACAAACACCATCTCTGCAAGATACCATAGGAAGACCTGTCACCATATTTTCTTTACATAGATGCTGAAGGAAGCGATAGTTTAAGTGACCAAATCGCTCATGCCAAAGTTTGCTCACTTCATCGTTATGAGCAACAAATACTGAGGGAAGATTTGATGACCCAAAGTTGTGAAACTTATACAACCTTGTAGAATCATCAGCAATGCCAGTAGCCAAAATCTGTTTAGGATCTCTTAAGTCCTTGATTACAACATCATGAGGTGAAAATTCAACGATTTTACCTTCACCTGAATGAGTTATCTGATATACAGATAGAAGGTTGCACGATAAGGTTGGAACACATAATACATCATTAAATTGACCATTGTCTAGATGAACAGTTCCAGTCCCTACAACATTAAGAGATCTATCATCACCAACATATATATTTTTGGTGTTACAATCATTTAAAGAAGAAAACATGGCTTTGTTTTTGGCCATGTGATAAGAAGCTCCAGAATCAATGAGCCACTCATGAGAATGAGAAGAAGAAGATACATTTAATGCATAGCCAGACCAAGATGCTTGACAACCACATGTAGAAAGTGCCATTCCTGAAGATGAAGTTGAAGTTGAAGATTGCCCCAAATGGATGTTATGCTTCTTCATTGCTGCTTCCAAGGCTTCCATCTTCTTAAAGCATTTTGATTCTAAGTGGCCATCTCGATTACAAAAATTGCAATGTCTATCAGTCTTCTTCCCTTTGTTTTTATTTGTCTTATCATTTTGTTGAAATGATTTTTCATTTTGGGGTTGAAATTTCTTAGGACCCTTGTTTGGTTTAGGACCATTCTTTTTAGGATATGACTTCTTAGGATTCTTTGAATTTGGTTGCTGCTGGGCGGCTAACGCTTTCTTGGAAGAGTTTCCAAGATTAAGAAGACCAAGGTGTAAGAGTTTTTCTTGTTCTCTTATTAAAGAATCACACAAAGAGTCAAAGGAAGGGGGCTTGTAGTCTGTTCCTTGAGAAATGAAGGCTTCTCTTGTAGAATGGAAGGTGGAAACAAACACAGAGTAGGTTGGTCCCAACTTTGTAAGAATGGAATAGATAAGGTTACTATCTTCTTTCTTAACTTTAACACCTTCCAAAAGATATCTAAGGGTCTTGAACTTGGACAAGAAATCTTCAATGCAAGAAAAATTATTAGGGTCCAATGTAAGCAACTTATTTTCAAGTTGATGGGCTCTAATTTCATTTTTAATCCCAAAAAATTTATTGATTTGTTTCATTGCTTCATCAGGAGTATCAATTTCTGCAATATGGAATCTAAGATCTGGAGAAATAGACATCCCTATCAATCCACGTGCTTGATCTTGCCTATTTTCCCATTTAGCAGCCTTATCTTCATCCTTCGGTTTCTTTTCTTGGCCTGAGGCTATTCTGTAGAGACCTTTACTTCTAAGTAAATCCTCAATGTAAGCCAACCATTGGAAGTAGTTGGTGCTGTCAAGGATAACTTGGTATTGACTTTCCATTTCAATGGAAACTGAAGCTAAAGATGCTGAAAATAAGTGTTCCAATGGATAGATCTCGAAAAATTAGGCTGGTTTAAAAAAACGGCTCTGAAAACGGCTTCCGGATGAAGAAGTTATGGCTTTTTGAAAAAAAGTTGTTGAAGTTGCCGACGAGGTGCGGGAATGTGCGGAAATGAAAAAATCCGCCCCCACAAAATGGAGACTTGAACCCAAGACCTCTACTCTCTTAGAATAGCTTTGAACCAAATGAGCTATACAAAAAATTTGAGAGAGAGAGAGGGGGGTTGATGCTTTGGGTTGCGTGCTTGCTTTGAGAAGGCTCTTTTTCCCTACAAAACAAAAAAACACAAAACCCAACATAGACATGCAAAGAAAACGAACCTTACGGCTCGAAGTTAGCTTTAGCCGAAAAACTAAATATTTTCAAAAATGAACCTTGTGGCTCAAAGTTAACTTTGGTCGGAAACTAAATATTTTCCTCAATGTTTCTGATTTTCCGAGATCACCCTAAGGCACAGGGAAAAGAGCATATGCATGAGAAAAATCCTTCCTTTCTGTTTCTGATTTGCCCAGATCTCATAGAGTCGCAGGGCAAAGAGCATACGCATAAATGAAAGGTATAGATCCGATAATAAAAAAAGCTAAATAAACCGAAACCGAAATAAACAGAGAGAAAATAACAGTAAACTGCAAATAAACACTGTATACCTCCAGATCTTAAAAATGACGCAGCTAGGGCTACCAGAAACCTTTTCGCGTGAAACAAAAGGGGTTCCTCACTGGAACAGATGCTCCCAACACAACAGAGCAATCCTCTTGGCCCGAAAGCAGTCAGAAACAGTAGATCTAGGAAACGTCAGTCGGATGCAGTTCTACCAGCTTCAGATTTGGATCACCAACGGACGCGGCCCTCAAATAGCTCTGATACCATGTAGGAATTTACAGGGTAAGTTCCTCAGGCAGAACACCAAAGGACACCGCTCACAACCAGATCACAGATCAATACACCAGTATTTTTGACGTGGTTAAAACCCTCAAGAGGGAAACAATCCACCTCCTGAGCCAGCGCGGCCACTTCAGGCAATTTATTAATAAAAGAATGAAAATTTACATATGTTTCTCTCATGCACGGATTACCCTACAAATGACCCTCCATGCGCTTTAAATAGAATTCATGGACCAATCGGGTGTCAAGCCATGGATCAAGTGTCGGTAATACCGAGGAGAGAATGAACCGTCGGATCACTACATATCGTGACCGTCGGATTGTAAGTTACAAAATGTACAACGCTAAAGAAACACACTTTACCTAACTCTATACCTAACTCTACACTAGACCAAGTTGTACTTAACTATTTCCTATGTGTCGGAATATCCTAACAGTATTTCAATTGAATTTTTTCCTAAGTTTCATATTATATGCGCTACCAAATATGAATTACTTTATCTCAATCAATTTCTTGGTATTTCAATTGAATTTTTTCCTAAGTTTCATATTATATGCGCTACCAAATATGAATTACTTTATCTCAATCTTTTTGGGTGGACACTATGAGACACCTTTTCAACCTCGCTCTACCTCATGAGACACCTTTTCAACCTGGCTTCTCACTATAAGGATATTTTTTATTTTACAAATAAAAATTCACCAAGAAACTTGATTTTCAAACCAAAATTTACTTTATGATGACTAGAGGTTTCATAATAAGATTTTATTTTTATTTTTATTTTTTTTTTTTTTTCAAAAAGTTTTGAAATTTTGTTCCCAATCAATTTTTGGTGTTTCTATTAAATCTTTTCAAAAAAATCTGAAATTTTATTTCCAATCAATTTATTGGTGTTTCAATTGAATTTTTTCCAAAGTTTCATATTATAGGCTCTACCAAATATGAATTATTTTATCTCAATCTTTTTGGGTGGACACTATGAGACACCTTTTCAACCTCGCTTTACCTCATGAGACACCTTTTCAACCTCGCTTTGCCTAGTGATTTTGTAAGGAGAATCTCACTATGAGGATATTTTTTATTTTACAAATAAGCATTCACGGAGAAACTTAATCTTCAAACCAAAATTTACTTTATGAAGTCTAGAGGTTTCATAATAAGATTTTATTTTTTATTTTTTATTTTTTTTCAAATAGTTTTAAAATTTTGTTCCCAATCAATTTTTTGGTGTTTCAATTAAATCTTTTCAAAAAATTCTAAAATTTTATTCCTAATCAGTTTCTTGGTATTTCAATTAAATTTTTTTCGAGAGTTTCATATTATATACTCTACTAAATATGAATTACTTTATCTCAATCTTTTTGGGTGGACACTACTTGGACTTTGAAATCCCTTAAATCAACATTCACCAAAAACCTACTTTTCAAACCAATATTTATGTTATGAGCCCTCAGAGAGGTTTCCATAATAAGATTTTTATTTTATTTTTTATTGAAATAATTCTTTTGGAAATTTTGTTCCCATTCAATTTTTTGGTGTTTCAATTTAATTTTGAGTTTCATGCTATAGACTCTACCTCATCATAAATTACTTTGTCTCAATCTTTTTGGGTAGACACTACTTGGACCTTGAAATCCCTTAACTTGAACATTATACAAAATCATGTTCCCATAATGAGGTTATGGAAAATGAAATGTGTCACAATATTATCGTCTAGGCGATTTTAAAACGGAAAGAAAACACTAATTTTAAAAGAGATATTAGGAATATTCCACTATGTGGTTTCCATTATTGTTAAACTTGTAGCATATTGTTAATGGTGGAACAATTGAGACCACTCAATGGTATTTTGGCAATAACATTCCTAATATGGTGTTGGATGGAAGAGATTCAAAAGGCATAATGAAGAAGATTCATAGGGATATTTCCAATATAAACATGTTTTAAAGATGGAATGAATTGGTATGTCAAATCTCTTAAGAATAATTTTGAACTCGGATTTTGGAATAAACCTACATTGTTTAAGGTAAGTTTTTCTTAGAATATTAAAATAAAATTATTTAAATAGGGTCAAAAACTATATTTTAATGACCTTATAACCTATAAGTAAGTTTTTAAATATCCCTCATTTGATTCTCAAAATATAACTTTTCAAACTATTTTTTTAGTAGTTTGATCAATTCTTACTGCTATAGAAAGGGTTAGGTTTTATTTTTAACAAAATTTGTGTGGTTCAAACTCATTTTGGAAATGGAAATGTCTTTATATTTATCTATAGTAAATGCTTTAGGTATAAAGGACTTTAATGCTCTCACTGCATGAATCCTATAATGGCCTAAAATTCCACATGAATATCAATACAATTCACAACCCTATGTAGAAAATCTCCTTTGTCTTTTAAAACTTAATTTTGAAAATAAAAAGGCATACAAGTACTAAAGATTTAAGGTTTGGTTGTGGTTCTTATTTTGGAATCCAAATGGATGAGATTATTTTTTCCACAATTCTTCTTCTTCTTGGAAATGATTATTTTGGAAAAAATGGTGGATTGGTATTATCCCAAAGAGATTAATTTATTCACCATCTCAAAGTTATATGCCAACTTAAAAAAATTTCATTATGGTTAGTCAAAAATGGATAAAACATTTAATTGAATGAGATGGAATGAGGGATTAATGCTTTCAATGGATGATCCATTGATTAAAACAAAGTAAATGAACTATAAAAGATGTTAAAAGAAAAAAATTGAAGGTAAATGATGTGACTATTTTAACCTTTTTGACTAATGAAATGTACTATGTTTTTCCATCTCATCTACTCTAGCAACATTAAGCATTGACCATGGAATAATTCTTTGATATTATGAACCAACGCCTAATTCAAGATCCATACTGCTGATCTAGATTGTCATTGATGTCAATATAGAAATATTTTGGGATACCAAATGATGATGTGAAGCCAAGGAGAAGCAGATCTATGAAGCAACTGGAGCAAGAAGACAAGGAGGAAAGCCATCAAAGAAGCCATTGAATTCAAGAATAAGAGCAGTCAAATAAGAGTTATTGGAGGTCACAAGAATATAATCCACAGGAGCAACAACAATATCGGAGGAGAAAAGAAGAACACATCATTGGAAGAAGAGCGGAAGAGTGAAAAGAAATCACAAGAGCGAGAACCCAAGATTAAGAGGTAGACGTCGTTGGAAACCCTTTAAAACACATATGCCCAAGAGGAAGAGCCGAGAGGAGTTAACAGTGTCATCGAAGGAACTTTATCAGTGGTTCTATTATATTGAGTTATGTAACACTCCTCAAAACCATTGATTGCAATATGCTTTGTGGACCCAATCACTCAAATACAACACACCTCAATACAATATCACATCTGCTATGTCGCAAGTATTGAAGCCTTGTTACACTGAAATCCCCGATTGGGATATGAGTTACGGACCTGATGGTCCCATTATAACATGACCTATTGTAATATCGCATTCGTTGTATCAAAACCTTCGCATTGCAAGTCTTAAAGGAATGTCACACTAAAACTGCAATTACGATAATAATGCGGACCTGTTGCACCATTTTAATACGCATTAATACAATATCGCACCTATCGCATAATGACAAACCATAAAGTTTATTATGTATCACCGCCCCAAATCCATTGATTGTGATATGTGTATTGCAGACCCGCTGAACCATTACAATACTCCTTAATGAAACATCGTGTCTGCCACATCGGAAGGTATCACAAAGTCTTAAAGGTATGTCACACCAAAATTTGTGATTGCGATATCACTATAGACCTGAAACAGGTTATGAATACACCATTATATTATATCGCATCTGCCTCATCATATCACAAGTCTTAAGGGTTGACATGGCCAAACGTCGATTGTGATAGTATTATAGACTGTTGATTGCGATAAGGGCGTGGACCCCAGACCGCTGATTGTTATAAACCCTCAAACTACCGATTGTGATAGAAGTTGTGGATCTGACGGATCTATTGACAACTGGTTAATGTTATATCATGTTTGTTTCATCAGAAATATGAGTATCGGCTATGTCAAAGGCTGCGATTGCAGGACCTCCGAAAGTTGTGATTATGATTAATGACATGGATGTGGGACCTCATGTGGGTACTGTCTCTCCTATGAGATTTTTCATAAATAAAACAAGTTTATGAGTAATTGGATGAATATCCATAAGTCGGCCTATTATAGATCCATTTGTGCATACCAATCCCATCATCTAGATCAGTGTTTTAGGGCTCATGAAACCTTACTTTTAGTTGCTACATGCCCTAAACAAGTCACCCCTTTGAATGCCTCCATCCCGGATAGTTTCATGACTTGAAAACATCTATAAATAGCCTCTAGAGGGACCAACGCAGGTAGGCCCATGTAAGGGTGCATTGCAGAGCAGTTAAGTCCATGTCAAGGTGCTCTTTAGAGCACTTAGGCTTCCTTTCACCTAAGCTGGGTGAGATTGAGCGAAATTCACATAGGGTTTGGGGAATATTATTATATTTTGGAGTCATCTCGAAGGTTCCCTCACTTATCAACTCATATGAGCTCGAAAATGGATGAGGAATGAGTTAAGATGCATCCTATTCTCTCATCCATTCCTCTATGGAACTAATTCTAAGTATGGAATGCCATTCAATGCCACCATTTATGACAAAACCTCCTTCATCTTCCTATAAATTGACCACTCATCTAAATGATCAGGGGCTTGATTAGGTTTAATTGTAAGGAGATAATGCTGCTGTGAGACTTAGCTTTAAAGCAAGTATTATAATGCTACAATTTTGTCATGCTTTTGATGTGATGTGGATGGGCTCCAAGCTGGAGGAATGGATTTGAATCAGACACAAATGGTTGTAATTTCTTCTTCTATTCAATAAAGTGTTTGAACCTTTCTCCCATATGTTGGTATTGTTTTATAATGCTTATATGTGTGAAATGTATCTGATTCCATTCACTTATGTTCAATATATATTTTTCTTTGATCGATTCTTTGTTTTCTATTGTGTTTGCTGGTAATTCTCAAGTGTATTAAGTATGAGAAAGAGCAACAGGATCAATACAATGGAGACGAGAGGAAAGCGGAACTACAAGTAGGTCTTCTCATCTTCTCATCTTATCTATTGCTTATAGGAAAAGATTAAAACACTTTAAATTGTTGTTCTAGATATGGTTACTTATCTAGGGAATTAGTATTTATCAGTAGATACCAAATTCTCCAAAACAAATTGGCGACTCTACTGGGGAAGATCCTCTTTCCTAGTAGCTTATCCACCTCCTAAGATATCCTTGCAGACCTTACTTGTGTTCATAGATTGTAATTCAGCTCTTTGCATTGAAAATTTGGTCAAAACTGTGTCAAATTACCTCTCGAAATGGCTCATTGTCACCAACGCAGGCTTGTGAGGGACACAGTGCGTTGTAAATCACCCCTGGCTTAGGGACAATGCTCTGAAGTGCATTGTCTCCCATTTAGGGCTGTGTTGATCCTCCTAGGGTCAGTTTCCCACCTTTGGAAAGTGTTTTTGCCAGCTTTTCTCTGTTTGTTTGTTTGCTGATTGATCAATGAATGTTATGTGTCAGAGAACAAGTTTCTATCTCCTTGTCTAGCCCTACTTTGATTTGATTTATTAATGTTTCTTAAATGTTTTCTTTGTCATTATCAATCTATGGTCAAAGTTAGAATATAGTTTATTAATATTCGTTCAAAGGAAAGTGTCATAAATTCTTCTTTCCCTTTGAATCAGAACTGTCATAAAAGTCATCGTTCTTATGAAAGATTGATTGATTGTAGTGCATGTTTCCTTTTGTTCATATTCACATTAAGGAAATCGAAAATAAATACATGCATGTTGCATTGAAAAAGTTTTTGTGTGCTCATAGGAATAGTGTAGGGAAATTGCATTAGATTGTGCTCCTTGCCCTTTGATCGAAAGAAATCTGATTTCTTTATCCCTAAGTAGCTAGGATTTTCATCATTAAATTAAATGGAAAGAATGCTTATCATCATAGTTGCATTCCTAGGAATTTCATAATATATCACGTGGTGAACTTGAAAGGCAAATTCTTAAGCAAGATCAACATAAAATTAACATCAATTTACCTAATGGAGCATTGTCATTAACGAAAACATTTAGTGGTTCTAGGCTAAAGATGTGTTCTAGCGTTGTAAAACAAAGCAGATGTCACTAACTTGTCTGCAATACATTCCGAGTGTGATACCTCATTCCACGCACGTGAGTATATCGTAGCTTGTCCATGTATCTTTGGGTATATAGCACGGTGTTACAGTATGTAAAGTATATGGGAATGATCTCATTATGCGGTCTTGCATTACACAATTCTTATACAAACTAGGCCTACACGTACCTTCGGGTATATATGGGAGGAAAAAACCTGGTTGCTATCCATCCTTAGGTAACTGAGTCAGTTGCCTTATATATTGTAATACACCGAACACAGCATTCGAGTAGATTGTCGTCCCATACTTCTTAGTTCGCTAGAAGGTATTCTGCAGTTCATAGTTGCTTGGTAAACCTTTTGCCTAGCTTAGCCCTTTTTGTTTATTTCTTTTTTGATAATAAAATTAATCAGCAATCATGGAGGAACATCAACCCTTACCACGTTGTTCGCAGAGGACAGCGAGGAAACAGCCTTTGTGGCCCTAAGCTACACCTATTTGGTCAAAGCAATCTCGCTTAACTGAGTCAAGTACATCAAGAACTCCTAGTTCTTCATCTAAATTACCTGAAACATATATTTTGGTATGTACTAAGACTCCAGTTACTCCAACCATTTTTGGTACATACGTTTCTGAAGAAGAAGTTTCACAATTACCTGAGGACATTAGCACTGATCCTAGTGAAATAGTAACCGAAGTTGTTCAACAACAAGTTGATCCTCAACTTGAAGTTGCTCAACAAGAAATTACTTCTGAACTTGAATCAGTTTAACCAGAAGTTAATCCAGAACCTATCATAGTTCAAACAAAAGTTACATCTGAACCTGAAGTTGTTCAGGAACCTCTTTCTAAAACTGTTGTTCTTTTACCTGAACATCTGGACTTCGAATTTGAACATTTAAAAGTTGTTACTTTACTGGAAGATGATTAACCGGTTACCCATTAGACATCAGTAACTACTGAATCTTCCACTTTATCAACACCAGAAATATTTTACAGGCCAGACGGTGAAGTTCTTCCACCTAGTTTAATTGTTGTCGAGGAATAATTGGAAGAAGATTCTACACCTAGAACCTAATTCCACTTTGGAACTGAGCTTTATCTTTACCCTCATACTCCTCATTTTATTGCTCCATTTGATCCTACTTATTTTCAAGTACCCATTGATTCTTTAGGACAACTTTTGGGTCAGTTAACTATGGTTGAACAATTTTCAACATCCCAGACTATATCATCTGATGTAGCTACAGTAAAATCTTCTATTGGAACCTCTTCGATGTTTTCTACCACACCTAAGTCGCACCTATATGGTCAATCATCCGTCTCGATTGGTTACCAATCTTTATCTAGAACCCACTCAGGGGTTGCTTCTACACCATGGTCATCACCCATGTCCTCAACTGGAATTCTACCTGGTTCTTCTTTAACTCAACAGTTTGATCCTGCATATCAATATCAAGCTGGGTAATCTAGTCAACAAAGACCTATGTATCCATTAAACATTGGATTGTCACCATATGGAGAGCAATATGATTATTCACCTTATCCTCCCTATGGAGGACAGTCATATGGTAGTATCCCTCAATATTCAAGTTAGCCTAGAATTCGATTTTGTCAATGGCAACCAACAATGCAAGTTCAACCAAGGCTTTTGTATCCAACACAACCAATGCAAACTATGTCAGCTATTCCTACTACACCTATTGTTACTACTGTACCACAGTCACAAGTTCAAGCTATTGTATCTCAATTGGTACAAAGTGGTCCTTCTACCTCACAACCACAAGTTTTGGGTCAAAAAGCTCAAGTTTCTTAGGCTGTTGTAAAACAACCACTTGTGTCTGGGGTTCAACAACCTCAGGTTAGTATACCCTTATCTGGACTGACCCAAGCTTACACTGGTATAGTTTATTCACAACCTGGCCAACCTTTCATTGTTGGGCAACAATAATCATTAAATCAACAACAGTTGTACAAACAACAACAACAGTCAATTCAACAATCGTGTTAGCCTCAATTCCATCAATTCCAACCCCCATTTGGACCTTCCCAATAGGCTCAACCTGGGTTTGGACAGTATCAAGCTTACCAAGGTCCTGGTCAACAAGGCTTTGCAGGTTATGGACAACCACAAATTCAACCTGGTTATCAACAACCACCTTATGCCGGATTTGTTCAACAACAACCTTATCAAGGTTACCAAATGCAGATGCCCTATGTTGGTATGAAAAGACCTATTTCTTAGGCAATTCCATCATATCCTGGGTATGTTTAACCTGACCTAAATCGACAGTTGCCATTCGTAGCAACTTTAGAATTACCAGATTTAAATCATCTCACTAATGATCCAAGCTTATATGCACCTTGGTGGTCAGTGATTCTGCATAAGTTACCTACTGACATTCCAAAATTCAATGGAAATCTCGAAGAAGACCCATCAAATCATGTCATGACCTTTCATTTGTGGTGTTCATCAAACTCCTTAAATGATTATTTGGTTAGACTCCGTCTTTTCCAAAGAACACTTACTGGTATGGCTGCTAAATGGTATATTGAGTTACAAAGAGCTTCTTTCGATGACTTTACAACTTTAGCCACCACATTTTTGACCCACTTCCAATTACCTATCAGATACGAGATTGGAATGGAACTCCTAAACAACTTTAAATAGACTACTACTACCCATATATCATATCATATTCATGAGTGGCAGTGTCGTCGTCGAATGGTTAAGACATATGTTCCTGATCAGCTTTTGGCTGAGTGGTTCATAAAATCCTTGTTGCCATCAATCACTGAAGATGTGGCAATTGGTGGAGTTGTCAAAGAAGAGCAAGTACTTACTCATGCCCAATACCTGGATTTGATTTACACATAATCTGTCATGTTCTACGAAAAAATTGCCAATACACCCCGACCATCTTTCACTAGTCCTCGTCCTCCACAATCAAGTAAGGTCTCTCATGTCAATGACGGTGTGATTGTTCTTCAAGTATGAAAATGGCAAGAAGAACATCTGGTCAAAATCTTGCCATTACCAATCAAACTACCAATGCATCAAAAAACACTCTTGCTTCTGAATTTAATGTCGTGTCATCTGACAAAGGTAAAAATCAAAAGAAACCAGGAGGCAAGAAAAAGGGGAAAAAAAAGAAGAAACAAGATAATTCCCCTCAAGAGAAATCATCTGATTCCTCTACTTTGGCAAGGAAACCTCATTATCCATGTCTAATCTGTAATGACGAGCATTTTACAAGAGATTGTCCACACCGCTCAGAATTTTCTAAACTTCTAAAGACTTCTAACTCATCTGCAGTGTTGACTGATCTGTTTCCAAACCCGAAGACACATTTGGTTGCGAAAGAGCATGCTTCCACATCCCAAGTACTCATGTTATCCATCACAAAGCTACAAAACAAAGTTTTGGTATCAATGAGAAATAAAGATTACAGAAATCCATTGTCATCGTCAAATAATCGGGCCACTGATCAACCTAATCCTTTGAATTCGACTTCATCTGAAAATATTCCACCACCTATTGCACCAGAATTGATAATTAAACTACTAAAGGGGGTTGTGCATAAGTCGACATTTAACCCTTGAGCTCAATCAACTCAGAACCATAACATAGTGGAAGATCTTGCTCAATCACCTTCTGCTATGTCAACACTCGTGGTGTTACAAAATTGTCCCTCTCAAAAGCAGGCTTTACTATCAGCAATTGGCGGAATAGAACCAATGGATTCCAATCTTGTGGTTTTTAACCATGCGGGATATACACCACAGTTACCAGCATAGTTAGATTTCCTAATACAAGTTAAAGCTCTTAATAAGAATGTTAACTAAACTATTATTGATGAGGGAGCATTTACTTGCATTATGTCAATGAGTTGCTGGAAAACACTGTAGAAATTTCACCTGTAGAACAAACCAATATATGCAATGTCTTAAAGCATAATACTTGTTCCACTTCTACAAAACATTAAGCAGAAGCATAATCAAATTCATGAGCAACATCAAGTAGAAACATGCATAACTGATCAAGAGAAATAATCACACATAACACAAGATATATCCAAGGGAAAGCACCAACATAAAACCCCAACCATGTATTATCAATCAAGTCGAGATCCTCAACAACATAAAAAAAGAATTAGCTCAATAGCTATCCTACTCTCTCTGTAATTAGAAGCTATGAAGATATATCTCATGGACTACCTAGGCCTGAATACGTAGGCTACACAAGTCCTCCAAGCTCCTATTTCCTTCTCCATGCAAGGAATACTTACTAGAAATATCCAAGCATCTGATAGTACACTGTCACTCATCTGATCTCAAATGGGTATCTGTCTGAACTAACATGCATCATTTATCCATGAGGGAATGCTCAGTTATCTGAAATAATAGTTTTCCCATGCATGCAAGCATTAACAAACTATATTTCATTATTTTAACAACTTGTTAAAATAATCTAACTGGACTTGACTAAGTAAAACTAAGTCAACTGATCCTCTCATTATAGAACTGAACCTTATCTCCTTTAATCAAGGGATAAATTGCTAAATCAAGAGAAAATAATTGCATGATCTCACAAAGACTTCTAGTTTAATTTTCCATAACTAATTAACTCAACTGAATTAATTAATTAATATTTCCAACTGCTATTAAGATCAAAATTAATTTTACTTCCTATAGATAGACTAGGGACTGTTATAAATAGGAAGGGACCTAGAAAATCTATTTTTAGAACTTTCTATTTTTAGCAGTTTCACCTCTCACCCAATGTGGCCAATGACCTCATTGGCCAAACTGCTATTTTTAGACATGCTATTTTTAGACATGTTATTTTTAGCAGGTCTATTTTTAGCACATTATAAATTTAACATTTGTTGTTGCACATTGTTCAACACTCCCTCTCAACAAGAAAGGCTTTCTCTCAAACCCAATCCTGTAACTCTGGAATGTTCTGCATGCAACACATCTACCCAGTCCACTTGTTCCAACAACACTTGGAACAAAAACACTCCCAACTGACCACTCTGTTGGGCTAGGAACATACTCTGATGTTGAAGCTCTACCTGCTGCTAACAAGTTCTCCCTCTCTGACATCAGCGCTACTGCAACATCTCCATGCATCTCGCACCATTGCACACCTCTCTGTGCCACCTAGCACTGTGCAAAACACTTGTGCCTCCTGCATTGTTGTAGCTTGCTAGCTATGCGCTGTCTTGGGATTCCCTACATTGTCGCTCTCTTTGCCACTCCATCCACATCTGTCTCTACCCAATCAGTCAATTCCTGCTACTCCACATCGGGGCTCCTATAGCAAGGTCTCATCCAAGAGGTTGGGTACCTCAAAGATCCTACCCCTCCTCCTTGGGACGATCACTCTATATCGCCCCACCTCCTACCTGGAGGTATGGCTGCATGTGATCCCTCAGCCCACCTGGCTCGAAGTTTCCCACTACTGGAGGTCTCTGCATGAGTAGATGTCTCTACTCAATCTCCTCTCAGCTTCCCCTGTTGTGGCTACTCCACAACCTCCTGAAGCTGTTGCACCAATTGTGGCACCTCCACAATCGTCTGAGACTTCTTCTGGCTCTGCATGTTGAGAGGTAATATACCCTCCCTCTCAACCACCAAGTCTCCATCAGTTGCCTTGCTACTCAAGGCTTTGCATGCATCTTGAACCTCAAGAGCATACAGTTTCTTCACCCGTGAACCAATCTACTTCACCTGTCTAGTGATGATGTGTCTAAGGAAAACCTTTCCCTTACTGAAGACTACATCATAGCCTTTGTCTTCCAGCATCGCGATCGACACCAAGTTTCTCTTCAGTCCTGGTACATACTTAACATCGGTCAAGGTAAGGTGAGATCCATCCTCCCTCTGAAAAATAATCGTGCCTACACCTAAGACACTATACTTCTCATCATTACCCATCACTATGAGTATCTGGAGATCTTTATCCTCCAAAGTACTGAAAAAACTCTTGTCGCTAGTTATGTGGAAAGAAGCTCCATTGTCAAGAAACCAACCACTTTCCACCATGGATGAAACCATGCATGTGAAGAGTGTGAAATCCAACTCAAACTGTGAAGTAAGTGCCTCACTTTCATATCCTTCCCCAGATCCCTTCTTGGATTTCCTCCATGGATAATTTGCAGCATAATGGCCCACCTCATGAAAACGAAGGCATCGCACTTTCAATTTTTCAACCTTCTTCCCATCATTGGAAGAAATGTATTCGGAAATAGAAACCTTCTCCTTCCCCTTCTTTGCCTTACTCCTAAGGCACAGTTCTCCTCATCATGCATGGATGAAGAACTGTCTCTGGTGCTCCGTCTGATCTCCTCCTGCATCAAATCTAACCATAGTCGTTCCCAATTTGGCAGTTTCTCCCTTCCATTCACTGAGTCCTGGTAGCTATGCCAGCTCTTAGGAAAGCCAAGGAGTGCTAGACTCACCATATCATCATCTGATGTCATGACCCCTACACTTGTAAGCTCATCCCTGCATGTGATGAGCTTAGTCATATACATAGAGATCGTCTCATCCCTTTCACACTTGATCTTTCGAAGTTTGTACTTCAGTGCCAGCTTCCTTTGATCACTACTATTCTGATATAAATCTTTCAATGTTTTCCACATTGCATGCGGAGTCTCCTTCCCATGGAGGCTCGAGACAATGTGATCTTACACTCCCTCCAAGAGATTTCTCCTAGCTCTAGCCACACACTTCCTCCATTCCACCTGCTCAGTCTTGTTAGTAGGCTTAGGAATTTCTTGATCAATGAAATCCTTAAGGCCATTATCTTCCAAAACTACCTCCATGCGATCCTTCCAAGCTATATAGTTTGAGCTTCCATCAAGGGCATACTCAAGCTTCAAACCATAGAACACCATCAATGAAATAGATGTGATAATAGCTTGAGATCTATATCCCGAATAATAAACTTCGAATATCTCATGCTAGTATAATGTTCTTGCTTGATCACATGTGCCCTGATACCATGTAGAAATTTCACCTGTAGAACAAACCGATATATGCAATGTCCTAAAGCATAATACTTGTTCTACTTCTACAAAACATTAAGCAGAAGCATAATCAAATTCATGAGCAACATTAAGTAGAAACATGCATAACTGATCAAGAGAAATAATCACACATAACACAAGATATATCTAGGGGAAATCACCAGCATAAAACCCTAACCATGTATTATCAATCAAGTGGAGATCCTCAACAACATACAAAAATAATCAGCTCAATAGCTATCCTGCTCTCTCTGTAATCAGAAGATATGAAGATATATCTCATGGACTACCTAGGCCTGAATATATAGGCTACACAAGTCCTCCAAGCTCCTATTTCCTTCTCCATGCAAGGAATACTTACTAGAAATATCCAAGCATCTGATAATACATTGTCCCTCATCTGATCTCAGCTGGATCTCTGTCTGAACTGACATGCATCAGTTATCCATGAGGGAATGCTCAGTGATCTGAAATAATAGTTGCCCCATGCATGCAAGCATTAACAAACTATATTTCATTATTTTAACAACTTGTTAAAATAATCTAACTGGACTTGACTAAGTAAAACTAAGTCAATTGGTCCTCTCATTATAGAACTAAACCTTATCTCCTTTAATCAAGGGATAAATTCCTAAATCAAGAGAAAATAATTGCATGATCTCACAAAGACTTCTAGTTTAATTTTCCATAACTAATTAACTCAACTAAATTAATTAATTAATATTTCCAACTGCTGTTAAGATCAAAATTAATTTTACTTCCTATAGATAGACTAGGGACTCCTATAAATAGGAAGGGACCTAGAAAAGCTATTTTTAGAACTTTCTATTTTTAGCAGTTTCACCTCTCACCAATGTGACCAATGACCTCACTCGCCAAACTGTTATTTTTACCAGGTCTATTTTTAGCACATTCTAAATTTAACATTTCTTGTTGCACATTTTTCAACAAACACTTGGTTCACCACCATTGTCATGATCGCCAACTATGTTAAAATCTTTTGACAGACGAACACATACACCTTGTGGGATTTTGAGTAACCTGCAAATTGAACTAGGGGAAAAATAGTTACTATTGAACTTGAGGTAGTTGACAGACCCCTCGATTACAACATTTTACTGGGAAGGCCATGGGTATATTGTATGGTTGTTGTGGTTTCCATGTACTTTCATACAATTTCATTCCCTCATAAGGGTGGAATCATAGTTATCGATCAACTTGCCTTCTTTTCCAATAGTTCACTGGCTACGGGAAGCATTCCATTGGTACACGGACCCCCATTGTCACTTCAAAGTGTTGGACTAGGTCTATTTAAAGATCCTTCCCTAATGGGTACTTTTACACTACTGTCACCATCTGATTTGGTGGAAGTGGCAAGAGTAGAGACTTGCAACATGATTTCCTCCACCTCGTCTTATTTAAGGAGGATTACCAACAATTCTAAAGTTGATAGTAATACTGAGTTTATGCCGCTAAGCCCCATTGAGCTAGCATAGCAATCAATTTTTCAGGCTTGTGTGGCAAACCCAAATCCACATTCACCAATTGTATGGGTAGATCATTCGTTAGAATATGGTACTTCTTCGGATCCTTTCTCATGTATACATTCTACAGATAAAGGAATCATACAATCAATGATGGTAGGAGAAGAACCTTGGGAATATTATCATCATCATTCTCATCTTCTAGATGACATCAAAGATTATTCAAATGAACTAAACCACCCTTTCGTTGTTGATTTCCTTTTGAATTCAATTTTCATAGACACAGTAGAATCTGAGTGAAACTTGTCAAATATTGAAGAAACGATTTCTATTAATATTTCAACCAAGCCTAATGTTGTAGAGAACATTCATGTTGGAAAATCTTGTTCTCCATCACAACTCGATAGTTATCATACTCTCTTTCGTGAATTTAGATATATATTTGCATGGTCTTACGAGGAGATGCCAGACGTTGAATCTAGTATTGTTGAACACGAAATCAAAATGTACCTTGATGTCAAGCTAGTATGACAGTGGCTTCGACGTGTTCATCCAAAGAAAGCCATTGCAATTAAATCAGAAGTTGAAAAACTTTTGCATGCTGGTTTCATTTACCCTGTACCTCTTACTACCTAGGTTTCCAACATTGTTCCTATCATGAAGAAACAAGGGACAATTCGAGTATGCGTCAATTATAGGGATGTAAATCAGGCATGTCCAAAGGACAATTATCCTACTCCTTTTATTGACCAGATTATTGATGAATGTGCCGGATGCAAAATATTCTCATTTATGGATGGTTTTTCCAGCTACAATCAATTCAATATCTACCCACAAGACCAATCTAAAACAGCTTTTATTTGTCTATGGGGCACATTCGCATATAGGAAACTCCCATTTGGTTGAAGAATGCAAGGGAAACATTTCAGAGGGTGATGAACTATGCCTTCCATGACATCAAGCACATTGTTCAACCTTACCTTGACGATTTACCTGCTCATTCACGAAAGTGAACTGATCACCCGCAATATTTGAGAGCAATATTTTTACGGTGTTGACACTATAAGATACGACTCAATCCACACAAATGTGTCATTTGTGTTGTTACTGGTCGATTTCTTGGATTTGTAGTGTCTAGAGAGGGGATTTGACTCGATCCATTAAAGGTTCAGGCAATTCTTGAGTTTCCTCCACCTTCAAATATTTTCCAATTACATAGACTCCAAGGGAAGGATAACTTTATGAGGAGGTTCATTCCTTATTACGCTGAGATGGCTAAAGGTTTTATGTGTCTTTTTAAAAACGATATACCCTTCCATTGGATCAAGTTGTGCAAGCTTCCTTTGATGCTCTTAAAGATACCTTGATTAGAGCTTCATTAATGTACTCTCCAAATTATCAAAACGACTATTACATGTATCTCGCCACTGCAAATACAACCATTGGCATGGTTTTAGTCCAAGAAGAAAATGGGATTGAACATCCAATATATTATTTGAGCCACAATCTCAATGATACAGAAAGTAAGTACTCTTATGTCGAGAAACTAGCTTTGGCAGCTATGCAAGCTGTTCAAAGATTTCGCCATTACATCCTGCTCCAGAAAAATATTGTCATTTCAGATTGCAACCCTATGACATACATTTTGTCACGTCAATTGTTGGGGGGAAAATACTCAAAATGGATAGTCATTTTGTAGGAATTTGATCTAGAATTCATCAAGTCCAAATCAAATAAATCTCTAGTTTTCGCAGAGTTACTTTGCGACTTCCCTCGACCTCCATAGATTCAACATCTGAACCATCAATTTTGGATGATTCTATGTTTCTGATATCGTCATCTAACCCGTGGTATGGAGATATACTAATCTATCTCCAGACCCAAACTTTGCAGCCTAATACCTCTTGCTTACAATAGCGATGCATTCAATACCAAGCCAAAGATTATCTGATCATTGGCAACAGTCTTTATCGTCGTGGTATTGATACGATTTTATGGAGGTGCCTCACACATGAGGAAGCGGAGAAACCATTGAATGATTTCCATTCAGGTGCCTGTGGTGGACACTTATATAGATATGCAACCGCACAGAGAATTCTTCGTGTCGATTACTTCTGGCCAACTATATTCAAAGATTGTATTATTTCTGTCAAAAGTTGTCATGCATGCCAGATATATGACCAAAAAACTAGATTACCACTTGCACCATTGCATCCAGTCGTTGCTATTGGACCATTCGCCAAATGGGGCGTTGACTTCATGACATGTAACCCCACCTTGGCTGGGGGGCATGGGTATATTATAGTCGTCATTGACTATTTTACCAAACGGGCCGAGGCGATGCCAACATTGAACAACAATGGCGAAACAGTTGCCTTTTTTTTATTTTTAACCATGTGGTTGCCGATTTGGTGTACCACAAGTCATAGTTACAAATCATAGGTCACAATTTCGCAATCACAAGATGGCTGAGTTGACTGCTAAGTTATGATTGTCACATGATAGTTCTACCCCTTATTACCCACAAGCGAATGGACAAGTTGATGCCATCAACAAAGTCTTGGAGCAGATGTTGGAGAGAATGATAGGGGTTCATGAGAGAAAATGGCACTTAATCTTGTACTCTAGCTTGTGGGCATACCGAACCTTGGTGAGAAATGCAATTGGATTCACACCCTTTTACTTGGTGTATGGTTTGGAAGCAATCTTATCGATACAATGCAAAATTTCATCTCTCAAACTCGTGATTGACTTGTTACCCGGCACTTCTAATGAAGAAGTGTGTTTCTTGGAATTAATCCATTTGGATGAAACCCATCGTGATGTCGCATTGGCTAATGAAGCGAATAAGAAACAAATCAAGGCATAATATGATAGAAATGTCATGCCTTGTATCTTCTCAAAAGGAGACCTAGTCTTACTTTACGATCAGGAAGCTGATAAATTTGGAGCAAGGAAATTCGATCCAATGTGGATGGGTCCTTATATTGTCAAGTGTGTTCTGGAAAAAGATGCCTATGAGTTAGTAGATTATGATGGGATTCCATTGTCGCAGCCCCGAAACAGGTTGTACCTCAAACATTACTATGCTTGATTGAGTGTAGTAAAACTCATTGTATATATGCTTTCATTGCATGTGTGTGTGTCTTTTAGATTTTTTATATGGTTTGTAATCCGCTTTGCATTTGTTGTATATGTCATTGTCTTCATAACCTTTTGTTGGTTACGCTGATGGTGCTAGTCGTAGTACACAGAACTTGTCTTCTGCAGCATGGGCTATTTTCACTCCAAGTGGCAAGTTAGTGAGTTTTCAAGAGATTTGTATTGGTCGATCGACAAACAACATCGGTGAGTATAGCACATTGATTGAACTTCTCTCTGATGCCATTTCACTTGGAATTCACCGAATCATTGTTAGGCTGGACTCACAACTAGTTGTACTATAACTAACGAACATTTATATTGTCTGAAATCCAACAATTTTTCGTATGTTCCTTAGAGTTTGTATTTTGGAAAGACATTTTGAACACATTCAATATCAACATATTTCTAGAAATCTTAACACATTAACTGATGCTCTAGTGAATTATGTGTTAAATAGACATTTGCGACACATGTAAAAGTAATATTTTAAATTCACATCATCAGTTGAATAGGATTGCATATAACCATAAAAAATCTGAAAGTAAAATAGGTAGTTGTTTTAAAAGTTTTTACAAAATTTGTGTTCAAGACACGTTTGGTCATTTGACCCAAAAAAATAAAAATGCATGCAAAACATCCTAAGTAGATCTAGTGGTGCTCATGATAACAGGTCACAGCCTGTGCTATCATGCACAAAAGCCCTGCCCAGTGGCTAGGAACACCAATAGTGTGGTGCTGCAGCCTCATAGATAACTCCTCAATCCGGACATCCAGAATACCAAGGGTTAATCCCTCTATGTGATCCTGCAACTCTACTAAGGTCTCAGTCAAATCTACGTCCTAGAGAACTACTCTCCCAATGTTTCTCTACAATGGCCCACTTGCAACTTGTTGGTGCCCCATAGTCGAACAATACCCACATATGCATGCATAAGAATGATTTTAGTTTAGTATTGGAAACATTAAAAACACAAAAAACATGTAGAAACTTGGAAAAATCAAAAAACACTTTTGGTCAAACAATTTACCCATAGCACCCCATTGTGCTCCAACTGGTAGAATCAAATTTGGATCTCCACAGAAATCCACCCCTGAGTATGGATGCTCCTCGATGACAAGGTTTTGTCACTCAAGCCAACTAAAGAATGCAGTGGAAAAAATGATTGTTGACTGACCTGCATGTCGAGCCACAAAAAATCAAGTCATTCAAATCATCAAAGGCACAAAGAAAATAAACTGCTCAAAAAGTAGACTTGAAGAAGTAAAGTTACAATGCAAACATTATAAAAGTGGGTTTCATGAATCAAAAATTAAAATCTCTTGTATATAAAACATTTTTCACAATTCAAAAGCTCATTGGCATTCCAAGAAGAAAGATTGAGCAAAGTGAAGGCGTTGTTGGAAAAGGGAGAGAAAATCGTAGCAAAGGCACTCAGTTTTGGAGGCGCAGTGCACTGGGTGAGTGGCGCGGCGCATAGAGTTGCTCTCCTCAGTGCTAATTTGCACCGGTACTGTGCATTGGGCTTTTGGCGCGGCACATAGAGCTACAAAGCCCTATTTCATCAATAACTCCCTCAAATTGCCAAAATTTCTCAAACCTTCTAGTGTGCAAGTAAGCCAAGCTCTTTTCCTTGCTAGTGAAGGACTTTTTCTTAAAGTTTATGGTGGTTGTGTAAAAGAAAATCCAAACCCTAATATCTTGAAATTTCTCAAAAGCCATTGCCTAGGGTTTTGTACTTGTCATTTTGCTGCCTTCTACCACTCCCTCACTTTTCACTCCATTTATTTTCTCACCTTATCCACCCATTCCCTAACTCCCATATTTAGTCATACCTATCCCCAATTCCCATTTTCCCAAATCCCTAGTCCTAACTATCCCAAACCCTTGTTAAAATTTCCCAAACCCTAATTATTGTCCCAAGAGCTTCATATCACCATTCGGTTGAGTGTACCATCATTTAGAGGGTTGTCATCATCATGTCAGGTTCCAATGGGTCATTTTACACCTTGTTCATGATTTGGTTGTGCCTAGGTAAGGTTCATTTCCCTCTCCTAGGGTTTTGAAGCTAATTTCTCTTGGATGGTCAAATCATCAGCAAAACTTGTATCCTGATGTTCATACACCTTCCCCTATCCTTAATGTACCTTATTAAAAACTTCCCATCACTGAAATCCCCTGAATTCCTCTTTTTTGCACAAACCCTAGTTTCTTGCTACAACTTGAAAATTTTCTAGGCTAGGCCTGTGTTTTTCCCTTTTGGACCTCCTCCCCTCACTCAATCTTTGAAATTAAACTTTCAAATAATTCCTAGCATCCCTCCCTACTTCCCAAAATTTTCTCAAGAATTTAGAAGCCCTTTATCCCCTTCATTTCACTTCATTTCGACAAATCCCCTATTCCACACATCGGGATAGGTTTTACTCCAATGATGTTTATGAGCAATAAAAGATTAATTTTGGAAAAATGAGAGAGTTTTTTGTCCAAAATAGGCCAAGGAAGAAAAATTTCCTTCACTTTTTACACAGGTGTCATGGTTTTAGAGAAATGTCAAAAATATAGTTTCCTTGGGAGAATTGATGCACCTCTGAAGTGACCTTGGGAAAATCAAGTTTTCTCCTAGCTTGGTTGGCCAAATGACTTTCTTGATGAGTTAAATGATAAGTAGACACAAATATATTTCCAATTGAGGAAGACCTTCAAAATTTGATTGCAACAGCACTCTGCCTCTAGGCAGCCTCATTTTGACCAGTCTTGGGAGATTTGAATTTTGATAGGGAAAATTAACTCCAAATTAAAAAATTCAAGTTGGGTTGGAAATTAGACTCAATAAGCTTTCCAACGAGCTATTTTTCACCCAATTTGGACACCGAAAATGCCCTCAAAACTGGTTTTTAAAAAGGCGCTACGCATAGAAATTTTTAACATAGAATTTTCTGCCCTATGCATCGCGCCACGTGGCACTCGCTTTTGCTAGGGGCTTCCAAATCAGAAAAACTCAGCATTTTTGGATTTTTCATGGAAAATTATGCTTTCCTACCTATGGCCAAGAAATTTGGGCAGGTTTTGAGCCCTCAAAAGGTCAAAAAATGACCTCACTACCCCTATTTTGACACACAGGAAGCAGTGTTGGGAGAATGGACCTTTGGGGGGGGGAATGGAGGCCAAATTGAAAAATTCCACTTGGGTTGGAAAGTATACAGATATACCTTTTCAGAAAGCACACTTGGATCTCATTTGGACATCGGGAAGGCCTCCAAAAGTGGGTCCAAACAGGCACTACGCATAGAGAATCAAGCGCGGCGCATAGAGGAAAAATTGCGAGTTTGACCAAGTTTTGCTCTGTTTTTTGCCCAACTTCACCTAGTTTGACTTTTTCACTTTCCTAATGGAAAATTTATGATGTAATTTTATGAAAATTGATGGATTATGATGTAAATATGTTGTATTTTCACTTGTAGAGGTAGATTCATCAGTTTAGAGGTTGTTTGAAATGAAATGAATCGGTTCCCTTGTTTCTAGAGGCATGCTGTTATGTTGCCTAGTTTCTGGTTCTCAATTTAGAATCAGTTGGATCAGCCCCTAAACTTGTGAGCTCGACCCCTAGAGGCAAGGATGATCTATTTTTGTCTATATTATATTATTTTTCAGTCATTAGCATAGTTGGACTCTTGAGAAAGCCTTGAGCTTCATTGTACATTCATTTTCAGTATTTTGGCTAAGGAATTGAGACCAGGATTTGCAGCACTCTTTGGAATTCATGTGGAAATTTGTCTTGGTACAGTGCTTCTCTTTGTGATTGTGAATTTGTTCATGTGATTGCATTTCTATCTTATTTCTTTTGAACTAAACAAACAAGAGTGTAAGTAGAATTCATTGAAAGTGTAATGCTCGACTTGAAGTTTGCTTTAGTTGTTTGATGTTTTCAGCTGTTTGGGGAGGATTCATGATTTCTCTTGTCCTGTTCAACACCTCACCTATCTTTTCCTTCCATATCACTAAAATTTAAGTGCCAAAAATATTGCCTACCTTGCCCCATCGAGATCTCTGCAGAACTGAGCCTCAATCCTAGCTCCCCAAAATTTGCCTTTCCCTTGATTCCAACAAAACCCCCAGAAAAATCACATCAAATCCTTGCACTTCATACCTAGCCTAAAATTAGTTTTTATTTTAGTCATCTCAAGCCCCATAGATCATCTTTTGTTGAGATTGACCCGGAGAGAGCCCTATCTTTACCTAGTAGGGCTAGTTACCAGGCTGAGCGTGGTTTGATGTTGGCCTTGGTCCTACCTTTTCACCCTGAGGTAAATCTAGGCGCTAACACACCAATTGAAAACTTTTGGCTCTAGACACTCTAGTGCATACAGCATATATGATCCGTTGGCTCAGTGAGGCCTAACCCAGGTTCGGAAGTGATTTAGCCAAGCAAATCCCGGTACTACTGTCCCTTTCAGCAACAGTTCGCAGAGTGCGAACTAAGGTCTCACCCAAAGTGGTATGGGAGGGTGCTAGAACCAGGTTTCCACACCCTTGGGATGTCTGATATGAGGTGATTTGTACATGGCCCAACCCTCTCACTTACTACGCTACATGTACCTATGGCACCCCGCGCCCTGTGATACTGTCTTCGCGTTGTTCTAGCCGCAGCGTGACCCATGTTATTTACCCAAGTCTTCCTTAATTAGTCTTTTGTTAGCTAATTACTAGATTAAATTCACATATAAGCGTTCATACATGTATTTATCAATTGTGTGCAGCAAATAACAAAGTAAAAGTAATGCATAACATCAAAATACAAATTCAATAATAGATGCACAGAATAAACTTCTCTTTATTAGTTTTCAATCCCAGGTACAAACCTGACTCCACCCCGTGCACTTAGCTGCAGGGGTCCGCGCACTCAGTTACAGACTCTACTAGGCCTCTGCGCACTCAGTTATAAAGCCTCTACCTTCTACTATGACCCAGTACACTCCAAATCCAACCTTAACCTCGAACCATGCCTTCGTTATTCTATCTATTCTTACTTCATCCTCTTTACACTTAGAGCCTCGCTCTATTTATACAATCCCATGGTCCGTGAACCATGGGTAGGCCGACACAACTTTACATTAAATTACAATATTTTAGGGCGGACAACCCTCTGACTCATCCTAGACTTCACATTCCGCGCCCGCAATTTGCGGAGTCTTACAATATAATCGACCAAAACTTAGGCTTTGAGCCCCAAAACATGTTGCAGGGTATCCGATGCCCAACATGATCTATTCACCAAATGTAGTGTCACAATACCAACCAATTTTGCGATTGTGAATAGGATAGTTCTCAAAAGAAAATCACCTACATCCATGATGTTTATTTTCCCATCCTTGCTAGGTTGTGTACCTAGCCGACAAAACTATCTAATATAATCTCTCATCAATTGACCTCCACAGGAAAATCCAGAAAGTGAGACGGGGGCACCTCGCCTTGACATTCCGGCAAGAAAGTAAATATCATCAATGGTAATAGGGACAATCTTGTCCATAATGTGAAAATTTTGATCTGTCAGATCCCATGCATGAACAAGGAAATGCAGTAGTTCTATTTGTTGCCTCATTCTTGACAACTTGAAGTATTTGAGTAACCCACAGTTTTTTAGGGCCTCAAATATACCTAGATTATTTAGGGCAACCATGTCTTGTTCTTCATGCTCTCTTTCTCACCATGTAATTGACATTATGATCCGATGAAAGCCTGAAACACAAGCATAATCTTAGTTAGGATCATTTCCATGCAAAAAACAGCACAAATTTTGGAGCAAACAGCTAAATCAAACTTGGGAAACTCATCCAACGCAGCCCAAGCATAGATATAGTGCATTGTAGAGCATGCAACCTTCTATCTGGATGCTTTTCAGCACAGTTTTTGATGTGAAAGCATGCGCTGGTCCCAGGGCAAGAAAATGAAAACCAAGGGGCCCCAAAAAGCCCTAAAACTTGCATGAAATGACAAAATAATGGCCTGAAAAGAAAGAAGTGAGGTTAAGCTCCTACCTGGTCTAGATGGCTTGAGAAATGGTCCACAGAATCTCTCACAATTAGTTGATGAAGTTCGAGGTTAAAAACTAGGTCAGAGCACAAAACTGAATGGTAAGTTCCAAATGGTAAAAGTGTCATGGTAAAAACTTGTTTTATGTTTATTTCATGTTCATTAATCGAGTAAAAATTATTATTTAACTATTTTTACGAATGAAACAGGTATTTTTAATCCATTTGGTGGTGTTTTGAGTAGGTTTTGAAACTGACTTACAGAATTCGACGTGCTCAATTGTAAATTGTACCTTTGACCACAAGTGCACTTTTATGTCTTTTTCAAGCTCTGTTAAAAATGAAAAAGGAAGCCCCTTGGAGTCCTCTTTAAGCTCTTTTCAGACTCTCTAAACATGAAAATATTGCCAAGCACTTTTCCTTTCCAACTTATTAACGGATTGGAAATGATATATCTCTTGTATTATTTTACAATTTTTCGGGCTTGAAAGATTAATTTATGAAAAAGAACTTGTGGAGTTTTATTTTTTTCCCTTTTAAAACTCTCTAAACATGAAAAGGACCGAGTTATCTTTGTTGTTAAACTCATTTAAACATCAAATAGTGACAAACTTGTCTATCTAGACAAGACTGAGTTTCACATTCGCTAGACTCGTTAAAATATCAAATAGTGATGGATTCACCCGAAGGGTAGAATTATACAACAAGCATATGTTATCCTCCTCAATATTGATAAAAATAAAGAGGTACTGGTTAGCAATGACTGAGGAAAATGGGAAAAAGGGGAAAACCACTTTATGGTAGCAGGTCTCTCTTGAACATGACACTTTACTCCATCACCGTGACTATTTGGGTTGGGTTATTAGCTTGATGGTTATCACACCATTGTTCTATCATACCATCCATCACTTTGTTTTGGTTCAATGCTACCAATTCATTTCAGTGTCTATGATATGTTCAAGAGAAGTCATTCAGTCAAAATTCATCCTTTACAATAACATAAACCTTCATTTTCATGACCGCCATTCCTAAACCTTGTGTCGTCAATCAAATTCCATCTCCAAAATCACTACACTCATTTTGTGTCGTTAATGTGGCGTACATCAAGGCCCTCCTGCGATGAGTCACTTCTTTTCGACATCAGCACATTATCCAAGAAGTTGACTTAGAAACACCCATCCAGTACCTTGAGGCTTGCATGCATCAATGGTAGGTTTTTCACTTCCGGCGATAGTTTAACATCAATGGCCTTCGACCGAAAGAATTTGTATGGTGTTTGAAATCAAATCATCCATTCACACCATGTAGAATGTACTGCAATACCTTGAGGATCACTATCATTATCGGTAATTTCTCTCGCATCTGTTAACAACTTACATCATTGGTTGGTAATCAGATGGTGTCTTCCCATGTTTGACTTCAAATCACATATTCACATGGTTAGACTCATACTTGAGTGAACGATTGAACAATATAGAAGACCTCGGATCTAGTTTCATCCATTCAGGATGTGATTTCATGAGTACTAAATCATGTGTATAATGGCTTTACATTTATGGTCATTCCGATCATGGGTCTATATCTATAGATGACTGTTTACGTACATGTAATGAAAGTTTATAAGTTGAGCATGGGAATTCCTTCCCTCGGCGATTCATGTAAAAATAAAAAGTCATGATATATGTATTGTAATTGATGCAGGTCACCTCCCACTTCGATACCTCCTCATCACATCGTAAAGCATTTCATTCGACATTGGCATTTTTTTGACTTCATGCTTTAGGGGGCAGCTGTTACAGATCCATTTTGGCACATCAATCCTATCATCCATATCAGTGTTTCAGGGCTCATCAAACCCTAATTTTAGTTGCTACATGCCCTAAACATGTCAACCCTTTGAATGCCTCCTTCCCAAACAGTTTCATGACTTGAAAACATCCATAAATAGCCCCTAGAGGGACCAGTGCTGGTAGGCCCATATAAGGGTGCACTGTAGAGCAGTTAAGTCCATGCCAAGGTGCTCTTTAGAGCACTTAGGCTTTCCTTCACCTGCGCTGGGCGAGATTGAGCGAAATTCACATAGGGTTTGGGGAATATTCTTATCTTTTGGAGTCATCCAGAAGGCTCCCTCACTTATCAACTCATGTGAGCTAGAAAATGGATGAGGAATGAGTTAAGATGCATCCTATCCTCTCATCCCTTCCTCCATGGAACTAATTCTAAGTATGGAAGGTCATTCAGTGCCACAATTTATGACAGAACCTCCTTCATCTTCCAATCAATTGACCACTCATCTAAGTGATCAAGGGCTGGATTAGGTTGAATTGTAAGGAGATAATGTTGTTGTGAGACTTGGCTTTGAAGAAAGTATTGTAATGCTACAAGTTTTTCATGCTTTTGATGTGATGTGGATGGGATCCAAGCTAGAGGAATGGCTTTGAATCAAACACAAATGGTTGTATTTCCTTCTTCTATTCAATAAAGTGTTTGAACCTTTCTCCCATATGTTGGCATTGTTTTATAATGCTTATATGTGTGAAATGTATCTGATTCCGTTCACTTATATTCAATAGATCTTTTTCTTTGATCAATTCTTTGTTTTTTGTTGTGTTTATGATCCAGGATACTTTTTCTTATATATGTATGAAAAGAATCACATGTAAAATTCCAGCTTAACACCGAAATTTAATTTGCACACAAGAAAAGAAGAAGAAAGCACATAAAAGGCACAAAAAGAAGACACCAAGACTTGATAATGGAGTTCGTAGTTCGGACTACATCTCCGGGCCCAGCTCAAACAATGGGGAGGACTTTATATTAAATGGCATGAAAAGAAGAGAATTACAATCATCAACTGCATACAAGAGGCTTATACCTCCATTTTGAAAGATGGTTTTGAAATGGAGACCTCAGATGGAGAAGTGGGCAACATCAAAGCATCCGTGGTGCTGAAAGGGGCTAAAAACATCTACAACTTGTCCAAGATAGACGAAATACACTATCAGCCTCCTACCAAATGAAACAACGTGTTGCCAATTCCTCCCTATGATTTTCTAACCATCGTGCTTTCATAATGGGTTTTTCAAACAAATCCCACTTAAATCGGGGTTGTCTTGGTTCAAAATAGAGATCGGTGGAGTAGAAGGACCGGCCAGCACAACCAACCCTTAAGATAGCCTCTTTATCGTTGAATAGATAAATACCAAGAAATCCTAAAAAAACACTAAAATCCGGCAAAAATCCATTTACTCAAACTTCAAATTTATCCAATCGGGGGTATGTTCCTATTGGGTCCGGGCCCGACATCGCATTCGGCATATCGGGGTGCAGTAGTGTTGTTAATCGGGGATGGTCGATCGCTGATCGCATCGCAATTTGGCCCCTGCCATCGTCGATATCTATATATATATATATAACCTTCCTCCAACCCGATTGCTCTCTGGTCGTCGATGGTGATTTAATCGGAGATCAGCGATCGGGGTTTTTGTCGCGCCCTTCTTAAGTCCACCTCCATGGATCCTCTGATTGCAATTTTTGCCTCTTAAGGCTTAAACCCATTTTTAAAGAAAAAATGCCTCATTTTCTTAGGGAACAAAGCAACCTTCTTTTCACGATAACTTCACCATCCAGACTCGGATTGAAGTACCGTTCATGTTGTTGGAATCAAGATAACGAGATCTACACTATGGTCCTGAGTTGACTTCATTCTGAGCACTTTGATTTCTGAGCGTTCATAAGCCCTCTTTGCCCTGTGTGTCTCTGGAGCCACCTGGATCAGTTTACAGGTACTTCTCAAGCATATTAAGTATGAGAAAGAGTGACAGGATTGATACAAGGGCGATGAGAGGAAAGCAGAACTACAAGTAGGTCTTCTCAATTTTCATCTTATGTATTGTTTATAGGAAAATATTAAAACACTTTAAACTATTGTTCTAGATATGGCTACTTATCTAGGGAATTAGTATTTATTCGTAGATACCAAATTCTCCAAAACACAACCTCTCCTTCCAAATGAACGTGTCCTTTGTGATGCAGGAGCATCTGGCACTCTTCATTAAAGGAGGAATCCAAAGTGGAGGAAGAAAGGAGGACGTGGACCATCGGAACTAAACCGGAGAAATCTGTTAAAATAAAGCTAATTTGATGGAATGAATAAAGTCTCTAGAAGACTTAATTAAATGTAATTTGCCATATGTATGCATATAGAGAGACTAGTTGATAGATTTGAGGAGAGGATTGATCAGATTCTTTCAATGATCCGATCCAATATTCTTGTAACAATGAACCTGCGTGTTCTATATATACATCATGAGTAGATAGAGGGAGAGACAGAGAGTGACCAAAATGTAACCGTAGGGAGAACTTGTGTCTAAGGCTGAAATGCCTTAGATTGTAACTATTCTGTATAATATAGAAAAGTGTGTGTTAAGTGTTGAATTGATGCACCTATGTATTATTGTATGAATAGTCTGCGTGTGTGTATTCCATATATAGAGTTGAATTCATTGTTGCAAGTTCGATCGACCATCGATCACTATATGGATCGATGGCAATCTAAATTTTCAATTATATGAGTGATATCGTGCATAAACGGAGTATGGCAGAGACCCGTGTTAAAGCACAGAATCCATCAAATGGTAGATCAAATCACGTCAAGAGGAACAAACAATCGAGAATACATAGTAGTCGTTAGATCTCATAGATCAACGGCGGAGGCGACAAAGAATGAAAATCGTTGGATCATTATATTTACAGTTATCGCAAGCTTAGATGCGTGAGCATTAGCACGAGAGGAAAATGGTTTTGTAATAGTGGAAGTGGTTTTCAGGTGAGCAAACAGTGGTAAGCATATCGAAGGGATTGGACCCGATTCCATTCATAACACGACACGTAGCAGCGAGGAGGAGAGAGGAAACCACTTATCGGGTGGTTAATCCTCGTGCTACTTTTCCACTCGATATCTATTACGGCCATTGGATCCATTGTGTGCAGATCGACAATGGAGGATAGACGCACAAGTTTGAATATTCGGAGTGAATATTGACTATTATATCGGGGAAAGTAATGAACGACCGAGATCAGTTTAATCGGCGATCAATGAAGGAAAGGCGTAGTGCTCTGGAAGGACTGGAACGTGTGGACCCGCCGATAATTATGAACCTAGATGTATAATTTTTGAGATCCGGCTTTGTGTTCTCACGGGGTTTTTCATTTGTATTTGCCTTATTCCTGTGTATTTCCGATATATGTGTTGCCCGGGTTTTTTAAATTAAAAAAAGTGAAAGATAACGCTTTCGATAACAAAATGGGCTCATAACCCATAGGTCCCAAGATCGATTATTTATAAAGAAAGGGGAAATTGGTTTACCCCTAAAATCTCCTTTCATCATTTGGTATCAGAGCAGGGAAAGGGAAGAAGTTTTCCTGCAAGAAGGAGGAAGAGTTTGCAAGCAGAAGGAGAAGAGGTATAGTTGTTGAAGTATGGTGAGTTTATGGTCTTTACTGTCATGCAGATAGCGGCAGCGGAAGGTGTGAAGACTTGCAACAACCTAGAGCAAGGAGTGCTCAATTGGTTCAAGGGGAGAGAACCAGAAGGATACCAAAAGACTAAAGCTTAGAGGAGAAAGCTCGGTGAGGTATCGTGTAGTAGAGAAGACTATTACTGCAGAGGTTGGTTGTAGCTCACAGAAGATCATGAAAGAAGTTCCATTGAGAAGTGGGTAGAATTGGTAAGGACAAGGAGAAGCATATGACGAGGAGGTCATAAATTTTTGTGCCTCGAGAGTCTGATGCAGGAGCATTCGACACTCTTCATTAAAGGAGGAATCCAAAGTAGAGGAAGCAAGGAGGACGTGGACCATCGAAACTAAACTAAAGAAATCTATTAAACTAGACCTAATTTGATGGAATGAATAAAGTCTCTAGAAGACTTAATTAAATGTAATTTGCCATATGTATGCATATAAATAGATTACTTGAGAGATTTGAGGAGAGGATTGATCGGATCCTTTCAGTGATCCGATCCAATATTCTTATAACGATGAACCTGCGTGTTCTATAAATATATCGTGAGACAGATAGAGGGAGAGACAAAGAGTGACCAAGATGTAACCGAAGGGAGAACTTGTGTCTAAGGCTGAAATGCCTTAGATTGTAACTATTATGTATAATATAGAAAAGTGTGTGTTAAGTGTTGAATTGATGCGCCTGTGTATTACTGTATGAATAGTCTACGTGTGTGTATTCCATATATAGAGTTGAATCCAGTGTTGTAAGTTCGATTGACCATCGATCAATGTATGGATCGATGGCTATCTAAAATTTCAATTATATGAGTGATATCGTTCATAAACCAAGTATGGCAGACACCCATGTTAAAATGCAGAATCAAACAAATGGCGGATGAAATCAAGTCAAGAGGAACAAACGAATGAGAATACACAGCGGTCGTTGGATCTCATAGATCAATGGCAGAGGTAACAAAGAATGAGAACCGTCAGATCGTTGGATTGATGGTTATTTCAAGATTAGATGCATGAGTGTTAACGCATGAGGAAAATGGTTTTGTAACAGTGGAAGTGGTTTTCGGGCAAGCAAACAGTGGTAAGCGGTATCGAAGGGATTGGACCCAATTCCATTCATATCACGACACATAGCAGCGAGGAGGAGAGAGGAAACCGCTTATCGGGTTCTTAATCCTCATGCTACTTTTCCACCCAATATCTATTGCAGCCATCGGATCCATTGGGTGCAGATCAAAGGTGGAGGATAGACGCGTAACTTTGAATATTCGGAGTGAATATTGACCATTAGATCGGGGAAGGTAATGGATGGCAGAGATCAGTTTGATCGGTGATCAGCGAAGGAACGGCGTAGCACTATGGAAGGACTTGAAGGTGCGGACCTGCCAATAATTATGAACCCGGATGTATAATTTTTTAGATCCAACTTTGTGTTCTGGCGAGGTCTTTCCTTTGTATTTCCCTTGTTCCTGTGTATTTCCAATATATGTGTTGCCTAGTTTTTTTAAAGAAAAAGTGAGAGATAACACTTCTGATAACGAAATGGGCTCATAACCCATAGGTCCCAGATCGATTTTTTATAAAGAAAGGGGAAATTGGTTTACCCCCAAAATCTCCTTTCATCACTTTGGGTATTGGGGAAAACCGTATAAATACAAGTTATAATACCTCACCTTAAGCATTGATCTCAGGCATTGGGCACAAAGAGGAATTAAAAGTTCACAACTTGTGAACTTGAAGAGACAGAGGAAGCTAAAGGTCAAAAAGCTGAAGATCTAGCAGAAGACGAAGGTGTAGCAAAAGTCGAAGGCTGAGTAAAGAAGGAAGCAAAAGACAAAGCGAGAGAACAATCTTTTGACCTAATTCATCTTGGAAGTTTCAAACTCGAAGTGAAGCCATAACGCAGACAGCGACCTGTTGCAAAGACTACAAGGATGGGGTTTGGTAAAGAAGTCCTTGGATGCGGTATAATACAAACAAACATTTCTTGACAAAGTAAACCTATAGGGTCGGAGCCCTTCGGGATGGTGCCTCAAAATTGGAAGGATTGGTGTCCTTGGAGTTGGTGTTCCTAAATTCAAAGTTTTTTTCCTTGGTAAGATGTTGAGCCTCAAACCTGCACCTTCCTAGACACCCTCTCAGCCTTCATTTTCCCACTTACTTCATCCATCAAGCTGTTAAATCATTGCATTATAGTCTAAAAAGAGCTTCTGACATGGTTTTCTAACTATGCTTATGACTGTTGTTTGGTTTAGATTTTTGTTCAGGCAGCTGCGGAAACTTGTCAGTTTCCGCAGCCAGCACAGGTTTCCGCAGCCAGCACAGGATTTCGCAGCCATTTTGTTAAAGGCTATGCTACAGGTGTCCTATGAAGAAACGAGCCACATGGGCAAGCTACAGGTGACGGGTACATGGAACGTGTCCCTTCAAATCAGCCAAATCATCCATAGAAGGTCACGGTCAACAAGGGTCAAAGGCAAAGCCAACAAAGGAATTTAGCGGTGGCACGTCTCTGTTTTGAGCACGTGAAATTTTACGTGGCACAGTCCTCAGCCCACGGAGGCATTGGCACACCTGGAGATCATCCCCATAACCTGAATCCAACAGCTACCACCCTGAAGATTTAATAGACATGATGACAGTTACGCTAGATCTCGGCTGAGGAGATCTACGTGTCTTTGGCAACGCAGTTAATAGCATAGGATTCAATTAGTTAGTTTCAGCACTTTTTCATTATAAATAACGCGTTGATGAATGCTGTGTAGAAGCTTTTTGCGATGTAATTTTTGAACTATTGCTATTATCACCCCACTATACTCTATTTTATATATTTTGTTGTTGCTTTAATACATGAGAGGACTACTTTTCTAAGCTCGTTCTTGTGATTGTTCGTTGACTGGCTGACATGGCAGAGGGCCCCTGCGCACTAAAGCCCTGTATAGTTGTCATTTGATTTTATTATGTTTCTATTTTCATAATCATTAGCTTGTATATAACATGTTGTTTTGATGTTTTTAATTCACTGTTGTTTACATTTTCACTTCTGTGTTCTTATAGCTGTCAGCTGATCAATGCTTTTCTACAGGTTTTCTTAGGTAGCCCGGGCGAATTTTTCATCTTTTTGATAACTATTGACATATGAGATCGTCTTGTCCTTCCTGCTAATTTCCATTTTCTGAAGTTTAATTCCAGCACTGTCCTCTTTCAAGTTGTGATTTGCTTATTTATTTTTCTGCTACTTAGACATCATACTACTCATTTGTTTATGGTTTCTTTCTATAGTCAAGTGACTCTATTAGTAAGGAATCAGAATATTACTTATTGTAGTGTGATTTAGTTATCATATTTCTTAAACTTATTCATGATTGCTTCCCATAAGGTAGATTGAGCTGAAGGGTAAAGGATCAGAAGTGTTGAAGTAGTGTGATTAGTTTCCTTTATGCAATTTAATTTCTTGCAATTTAGTTATCATATTGCTTAAACTTATTCATGATTGCTTCCCACAAGGTAGATTGAGCTGAAGGGTAAAGGATCAGAAGAGTTGAAGTAGTGTGATTAGTTTCCTTTATGCAATTTAATTTCTTGCCATTTAGATATCATATTGCTTGACTTGTTCATGATTGCTTCCCACAAGGTAGATTGAGCTGAAGGGTAAAGGATTAGAAGAGTTGAAGTAGTGTGAATTAGTTGCTTTGCTTTTAGTTTGAGTTAATTTAAGTTCAGTTTTTACTTTCTTTTTCATTCAGCAGCAAGGATACTGGGCCATTGTCATTAGTTCACTGTTTGATACATTTACTTCCTCTTAAGAATTGATTTCATTACAGTTGTTTTAAAGCTTTCTTTTTTAGCACTTTTAAGTTTGGAAAACCATTGTAAAAATCACCATTACCATCCATACTTACCTTTCATTTTCGCCATCACACATTAGGAAAAGATAAATCCAAAAACAAACTAAAAAACTCAAAAATGACAAAAGACTAAGGAAATGGTTATCTTGTACATATAGTACACTTCACTTCGTCAGTTTACGAATCCCGGATTGAAATTTTAAATAGCAATTTAGAACACACTAAATTGACCAGACATTTTGGCGTTGTTGCCGGGGAAGTGAAATTAGGTAGGCAATTTCTTATAAAAAAAAAAAAAAACAAGAAAATTTCAAGGAAGGAAAATTGATAACCTCTCAAAGTATGCTCTCCTCTTGCACTTAGTGTGATCTGGAGGACCAGAAAAGAGAAATTTATTGGTTTAATAGTTTCTTGAGTATGCTCTCTTCTTGCACCTAGAGTGACATGGAAGATCAGAAAGAGAATTATTAGCCCGACTTGAAGAAAAATAAAAAATGACATGCATAGAGTAAGAGATTCTAGGGGAAGGTTTTTAGCTAGAGCCAAGAGTTCGATTTTTACAACTCCTTCTACCTCAAGGAATAGACAAGAGACACCTCCATCATCTCCAACCTACACTCCTAGCCCTAGGATTCCTGGAATTCAAGAGACAGTAGTTGAGTTAGGAGACTCTTCCTCACCATCCATCGAATTTGAATTAGGAAAACATCCTTTCTTTTCTTCTACTAGGAGACACATTGTAATTGAAGAAGTAGAATCACCTGAGGAAGAAGAGGGAGAAATTCCTCCTCGTTCGCCATTAGTAGAGGAACCAGAGGACTCTGAAATCTCTGAGAAAACTACCATGACAAAAGAGGGAGTTAACGGATTTGGTAGAGGTAGAGGTAGAGGAGGGGGAGGAGGAAATAATGGAGGAGGTAGAGGTAACAATGGGGGACATAGGGATGGAGACAACTCATTTGGATTTCCTATAGTCGATGAGGATTCTCGAGCAACAATGAAAAATATTTCACCATCTGTCCTCCCAAACTTTCATGGGTTAAGAAATGAAGATCCTGAAACATTTCTATTTGAGTTTGAGGTCGTGTGTCGAACCTATGATTATCTGGAAGACTCTCAAAAACTCAAATTGTTTCCTTCAACATTGAAAGGAGCTGCTTTGAAATGGTTCATGGGATTACTCACTCAATCCATTAGGACTTGGAATGATATGAAACAAACATTTTTTGATAGATACATGGATTATTGTATGCCTACCAACCACAAGGATGAAGTATTTAAAATGGTACAAAAAGAAGATGAAAACTTGGAGGATTTACTTGAAAGATTCCAATACAATCTGAAAAGAGCAAAAATGAGTAACTTAGATGAGGAAACCTTGAAAGCCCTTCTATTAAAAGCCATTAGAGATGAATGGATAGATATTTTGAACATGATGGGAAAAGGAGACATATCTCAACTTCCACTTCATGACATAGCAGAACTGTGTGTCCATCTCTCAAGAGGGAAATCTAAAACTGGAAAAGGGCCTAGAGATCCTTCTCTCATCAGAGCAAACAAATCTGCAACTGGATCAGTAAGTAGGGCTGAGATTGGCAACATGCTTGATGAATTAAAAACAGATATCTTAGGGAGTCTTAGTGAGAAACTAGACACTCTTAAGATCCACAATAAGCAGAAAGCAGAAGCTGAAGCTTTAGCCATCTTTTACCCAAAATGTAGAAAAAAACATGCTCTCAGGGAATGTCCCTTGGATGCAAAAGTTGTAGAAACATGTGTGATTTGTTCAGAGAATCATGAGACCAAGGATTGTCCTTCAATTCCTGGGCTCAAAGCTGTCTTTCAAGAAGATCCAAATACAATTGAGTCTCTCTGTTTTGTTGCAAGGAGACCTTGGCAGGGGCAACAAAATCAAGGGTTTAACAACTCTATGAACTTTCAACCCCCACCAAATTGGAATCCTTGGCAACAACCTTGGTCCCAACCTAAAAATCCTTTTCAATCATGGGTACAAGGTATGCAAAATCCTTATGGGAGATTTGCTCAATTTTATCAATATCCTCCATATTTTCAAAACCAACAAGCTCCACAACTTCCAAATCAAAACCCACAACTATCATTGCCATTTCAACAACAACAACCCTCTCAACAAAACCCAAATTCTCAACTCTTGCTTCCATTCCAACAGAAGTCAAATCAACTTCCTTCTCAGCCATTGCCAAACCCCAATAATAAAAACCCTCAAAATGCTTACATGATAGAAGGTCAACAATTTCCTGCCTATATGATTGTTCCTCTCAATGATGTACAACTCAGATCTGGTAGAGTTCTAGATAAACCTTCTATAGATGCCCAAAATCAAAGCATTTCTGAGGAAGAATCTCTTGAAGCCAATAAGGGTTCTGAAGCATCTCTTCAAAACCCAAACACTCAGAAAGAAAAAGAACTAACCCCTACAACTCCTATAATTGAGCAACCTGCATCTTCATCCACACCTCCTTTTCCTGAAAGATTACAAATTGACAAAAGGGTGGAAAAACAAATCTTGTTGCCTGACTATGATTTTCTAGATGAATTGAAGAATGTCTATATCAAGATTCCCTTGTTACAAGCCATTAAAGAGATTCCTATTCTAGCCAAAACAATAAAGGAGTTGAGTCTTAAAATACCAGGAAGGAAACCTAGAGACACAAGAAGGATCCACCTGGTAGGGAAAATTGCAGACATCATGATGGGAAAAATTACTATGCAGAAGTATGTAGATCCCGGTAGTCCAATTGTCAAAACACATATCAATGGGGTTGAAATTCCAAATACTTTGATTGATTTAGGGGCTGCTATCAACATTATGAGTAGACAGACTATGGAACAGCTGAAACTTCCTAATCTTCTCTTTACACCTACTTTACTGCAACTTGCAGATCGATCAATTATTAAACCAGATGGTGTATTAGAAGACATTTCAGTCTCCTTAGACTCTTGGGAATATCCAGTGGATTTCATGATTTTAACTCACAAGAGTAATTTAGGAGGACATCCTCTAATTTTAGAAAGACCTTGGCTAGCCACAGCCAATGCTTTCATCAGTTGTAGGTCCGGGGATATGTATATTTCTGATGGTAATTCGACAAAGAAATTCAATCTGTATCCTCCAGCAAAAGCAATCACAGAAATAGGAGATAATGAATGTATTGATGATGAAGATACTATACAACCTGTCTTTACCATTTCTGAAGTTAGTGAAGATAGTCAAATTCTGAACACATTAGAAAATTTTGAAACATCTTCAGAATATGACAACACACAATTTCAGTTAGATTCTGACATTGAGTATTTATCATCTAGACAAATGTCTCTTTTCTCTATGGAAGAATTTGGTAGTTCCTCCATTGAGATCTTTCCAGGAAAAACATTGGATATCAACAAAAATTTGGAAAGATCACAACAGGAAGAACTAACCAAAATCTTGCAAAAACATTCTACTGCATTTGCATGGGAGTATACCGATATGAAAGGTATTGACCCTAAGACTTGCATTCATCACATCTACATTGAGGAAAACAGTAGACCAATCAGACAACCTCAGAGAAGGATGAATCCAAATCTTAGGGAGATAGTGAAAGAAGAGCTCCAAAAGTTACTTAATGTGAACTTCATTTATCTAATTTCAAATAGTTGATGGGTTTCTCCTTTGGTTATAGTACCTAAAAAGAATGGTAAATGGAGGGTATGCATTGATTACAGGGAATTGAACAAAGCAACTTTGAAGGATCACTTTCCTTTACCCTTTATCGATCAGGTATTAGGTACTTTAGCAGGCAAAAAGTATTTTTCATTTTTGGATGGTTTTAGTGGTTACAATCAGATTCAGGTAGCACCTGAAGATCATGACAAGACCACATTTACCTATCCATGGGGAACTTTCACTTATCGAGTACTTCCTTTTGGATAATGTAATGCACCTGCAACATTTCAAAGGGAAGTACTAGGAACCTTTTCCGATCTAATCCATGATTGTGTAGAGGTTTATATGGATGATTTTACAGTTTATGGTAATTCGTTTGAAGAGGCATTAGAGAATTTGGAAAAAGTCCTTATAAGATGTAAAGAAACAAACCTATCATTAAGTCATGAAAAATGCTTTATGATGTTTACTGAAGGGATTGTTTTAGGACATCATATTTCAGGAGATGGGATTAAAGTTGATAGATCAAAAGTCGAAGTCATCTCCAAGTTGCCTATTCCAAATTGTCAAAAAGATGTTAGAAGTTTTCTTGGATTTATTGGATACTATAGAAGATTTATTGAAAACTTCACCAAAATAGCATCTCCAGTCTTCAAATTACTTACAAAAGACTGTGAATTCAAATGGGATCCTGATTGTCAATCTGCATTTGAAACTTTGAAAACAAGAATATCTAAAGCACCCATTTTGAGAGGTCCAAATTGGAAACTTCCTTTCCATATTTCCACAGATGCTTTAGATACAGCTCTAGGAGCTGTGTTGGGACAAAAGGATTTAGTTCCTTATGCCATTTACTACACCAGTAAAAATTTGACTCCCACTGAGTTAAATTATACTGTGACTAAGAAAGAATTCTTAGTTGTTGTTCACGTAATCAATAAGTTTAGACACTATATAACTGGCTATGAAACTTTTGTCCATAATGATCATTCTGCAATTAGATATCTCATGAATAAACCTGTTACTAATGGCAGAGTTACAAGATGGCTCTTACTTTTACAAGAATTCAATATTACTGTGTTGGATAGACCAGGGAAACAAAATACAGTAGCTGATTTCTTGTCTAGAATCCAAAATACTAACGAAGATTCTCCTGTAGAGGATAAGTTTCCAGATGAATATTTGTTTGCAGTAACTACTAAGACTCCTTGGTATGCAGATATTGCTAACTATTTGGTTACAAGGAAGCTACCTCCACATCTATTTCCTGGTGAATAAAGAAAAATTATTCAGGAGAGTTCAAGTTATTCATGGATTTCTAATGAATTGTTTAAAAAAGGGCTAGATTGTGTGATCAGAAGATGTGTTTGGGAAGATGAAATTCCTGACATCCTCAAGGCATGTCATGATGAACCATGCGGTGGAAACTTTGCTGACAAAAGGATGGCCTATAAAATTCTTTCTTTAGGATATTATTGGCCTTCCCTTTTCAAAGATGCAAAACAATATGTCAGAAGGTGTGACAGCTGCCAAAGAGTTGGGAGACCGACTCTTTCAAATGAAATGCCATTACAACCACAGGTACTCATCGAACCCTTTGAAAAATGGGCTTTAGATTTCATTGGACCCATTAATCCACCATCTAAACAAAAGAAGTATATATTGGTATGCACTAATTATGTCACTAAATGGGTAGAAGCTAAAGCATTGCCTTCTGCAACTGAAAATTCAGTTTTTCAATTTCCTTTTGAGGATATTTTTACTCATTTTGGTGTCCCAAGAGAAATTGTGACAGATCAGGGAAGTCAATTTACATCTAACTTGATGGAGAAGTTGATGGAAGAATACAAAATCAAGCACAGAAAATCTACTCCTTACCATCCGCAAGCAAATGGCCAAGTGGAGTCTACAAACAAAGTTCTTGAAAGCATCATCACCAAAACTATTCATCTACACAGAAAAGATTGGGCAGAAAGGCTTCCTAAAGCCTTATGGGCCTACAGAACTACATGGAGAAACACAACAGGACATTCTCCCTATGAACTTGTTTATGGGAAAGAAGTCCTGCTCCCCATTGAGTTTCAAGTCAAGACTTTCAAGATGGCAGTCCAGTTGGGGATGAATCTATCAGAAGCCCAAAAGCACATACTGGAGCAGCTGAATGAGCTAGATGAGACCAGACAAGATTCAATTTTAAGGACTGATCTAGTTCAACATCAAAGAGCTAAGTGGCATGATAGATACATCAAAGAGAGAAATTTTCAAGAGGGAGATTGGGAGTTACTGTTTGATTCCAAGTTTAAAGACTTCAAAGGAAAATTTTAGACTCATTGGCTTAGGCCATATGAGATTGACAAAGTCTTTAACGATGGAGTGGTAAGAATCAAGACTTTTGATGAATTTCAAACTCCTCTCATTGTGAATGGCCACCGATTGAAAATTTATCATAAGCCACTCTCAAAAGAGGAATTTGTCAAAATGTTCCAGGAGAATTCTGCAATAAAGCTGGTGGAGAAGAATCCTTCTCCCCCATCATCCTAGTCTTTGTTTCTTTCAGTGAAAAAAAAAAAAAAAATCGTATAAGCCTGAAAACCAATCATAGATTGGCAGTCTTATACAGAAAATGTAGAGTGAAAATCAGGGACACCTGACACTCTATATTTTCCAAAAAAAAAATCTCCTCTCCTTCTCTTTCCATCTTCACTCCATCTCATTTGCCATTTCACTTCACCTCCATCTCATTCTCATTTCCATTTCACTTCACTCCACTTCATTTTCATTTCATTCCATTTCATTTCATCAATAAAAGTCCCTTTCAGGGCTATTTTCATTCAGTTAGTTCTTCTCTAACTATCTTTGTGCAGTTAAGAGGGTGTTGTCTCAGTTTCCGCAGCTGGAAATTGTTTCTGCAGCCAAAAGCAGTTTCTGCAACCAGAAATGATTTCCGCAGCCAGAATCACTTTGTTTTCAAATTTACAATCAAATGTTAGTACAATAATCATGAAATGCAGGTGTAATTGAGCTGAATATATGGGACATCTCCAAGACATCAAGGAAGAGCAATTGGTTAGAAGCCTTGAGCAAGAAATGACAAAGTTTCCAAAGGTATGATCAAAAATCCTTATCAAATAACAATTCAAGTCATAATTACGCATAGTTATCAAACCATAACAAGTTCTAATATGTGCAATGATTTGATACGTTAGCTCCACTACCACTCCTATTCCACAATATCACTCCACACACCTTGCATTCATTTCTCCAACGGTCTCATGATTATTTTGAGTTTAAACTCAAGACTGACTGCACTTCCATTTATTACCCGTACTCTTGAGACGTGACCTATTTTGTTATGGTTCTTCTTAGCCGTAATTTCAGCAGCCGTCTATTGAGACGTGTAAAAATTTCATACACAGTCATCCGATTCCATTCGTTTACCACTCCACTAATACCATACTCCTCGCATGCATCCGCATTTTATTTTGAACTTGTTCACTGCTGCTCACCCTCTGTTCCTCCGGTAATTCGGGTACTTCCATTCCCTGTTCTCCATTTCCGACTGCAGCCACTACAGTTTGTTCTCCATTTCCGACTGCAGCCACTACAGTTTGTTCTAAACCCCGACTGCAGTCACTACAGTCTATCCTAAACCCTGTAATAGAGCCATTTTTCTGAACCCTCACACGCAGAAGAACTCTCAGTTGGAATTTAAAATAGAGGATGGGAAAATTACTGAGAGCAGAGACGGAAGGACCGAAATACTTGGAAGGTTATCCTCAAACTAAGGAATTGCTGAAGAAATCCAGATGGCTATGATTTATCCAAAAGTTTAAAGGCCATAACAAGGAGGTGACTAAAGCTTTTTCATGGTCTTTTGATGGACAAACAGTAGATATTGGAGACTTAAAGTTTACAGTGACTGAGGCCACAGTAGCAGCTGCCACAGGCCTACCTCAAGAAGGTGAAAGGTGGTTTAAAAATAGAAGTGTGGACGATCATATATGGAGAATCATGCTACAAAACCAAGGTATGGATACCACCGTATTTACAAGAGGCATCCCTGTTCATGCACTAAAAGAGGAATGGTCTAGTCTATTGTTAGTCATCCAGAAATTTATCACGTGTGAAGGTCATTTTAGTTCTATGTATATGTATCATGCTAGACTGATGATGAATTTCCTAGAGGGTCACACTCTTAATTTGCCTCATTTTCTGCTATTGAGTTTGAAAAAGATGAGTTTTACAGTTCAAAAACACATAGGCAACATTGAATCTCATCTCTACCATCATGGATTCATAAAAATTCTTATTGAGGACCAGTTGAAGAAAACTAAAGATACTTGGGAGCAATTCTTGACAAGAAACTACTTCCAAGAGCCATCTGAGGCCTCTGGAAGTATCCCACCAAATATTCCAAGGAAAAGTAGGAGGAAAGAAAAGAACATTACAGTCCAAGACTCCCCTACAAAAGAAACTCAAGAAACTGTCCAAAAAGAAGAAGAAGATAGAGCTAAAAATAAGAAACAGAAAAAAGAAAAAGGCAAAAGAACCATTCAAGAAGTCTATCCATCCCTGAGCAGTCCATAGAGGAGGATTATCAACCACTGTCAGAAAGATTATTACATCTTCAGGCTATTGCTATAGCAAAGAAAAAGAAAAAAGGAAAACAGAGTGCACAAGAGAAGAGTACTAGTCCATACTTAAGGAGGAGCACTAGGCTAAAAGGAAAGGTGAATAAAACCCAAGAAAAACAGTCTCACTTTATTGATTTAGGTGAAGAGACACTTGAGAAATCTCTAGCTCAGCCAAGCATTGAATCAAGTCCTCCACATGATGAAAGCCCTTTTCGGCCGGAAAGAGAGAGCAATCCTCCTCCTCCACCATATTTTGAGCTTAGTCTGAGAAAGACACCTGAGGTAGATCCTAATCAGCAAGAGGCATATAACTACCTGGAATCCTTAGAACAGTCAGTTGCAGGACCAAGTACCACTCTGCCACTAGATGCACAAGTTCAGTCTTTGAAACAGGAAGTATTTGAATTAGAAGTCCTAAATAGGCATATCAAAGAGGAAAATGAAGCACTCAAAGAGCAGAGTAAGGTAGATAAGATTGTCCATGATAACATTATGCTCCATTTAGGACTGTGGCAAAAGAAAAACAGGAAACTGAAGAAAAAGTGCAAAAAGTTAAGCAGAGCATTGATTAATCTCAAGTTCAAATGTCTAGTCAGGAAACCAAGGATGATGTTAGCATCAAAGAAGAAGAAAAGAGGGCTAGATGTCCTAGCAGAAGCCTCAGAACATATGGATTAGAGGGAAATAACTAAATTTTGGTTGCATGAGGACATGCAACACCTTCACAGTGGGGGTATGTTGAGCCTCAAACCTGCACCTTCCTATACACCCTCTCAGCCTTCTTTTTCCCACTTACTTCATCCATCAAGCTGTTAAATCATTGCATTATAGTCTAAAAAGAGCTTCTGACATGGTTTTCTAACTATGCTTATGGCTGTTGTTTGGTTTAGATTTTTGTTCAGGCAGCTGCGAAAACTTGTCAGTTTCCGCAGCTAGCACAGGTTTCCGCAGCCAGCATAGGATTTCACAACCATTTTGTTAAAGGCTATGCTACAGGTGTCCTATGAAGAAACAAGCCACATGGGCAAGCTACAGGTGACGGGTACATGGAATGTGTCCCTTCAAATCAGCCAAATCATCCATAGAAGGTCACGGTCAACAAGGGTCAAAGGCAAAGCAAACCAAGGAATTTAGAGGTGGCACGTCTCTGTCTTGAGCACGTGAAAGTTTACGTGGCACAGTCCTCAGCCCACGGAGACATCGGCACACCTGGAGATCATCCCCGTAACCTGAATCCAACAGCTACCACTCCGAAGATTTAATAGACATGATGACAGTTACGCTAGATCTTGGCTAAGGAGATCTACGTGTCTTTGGCAACGCAGTTAATAGCATAGGATTCAGTTAGTTAGTTTCAGCACTTTTTCATTATAAATAACGCGCTGATGAACACTGTGTAGAAGCTTTTTGCGAAGTAATTTTTGAAATGTTGCTTTATCACCCCACTGTACTCTGTTTTATATATTTTGCTACTGCTTTAATACATGAGAAGACTACTTTTCTAAGCTCGTTCTTATGACTGTTCATTGACTGGCTGACGTGGCAGAGGGCCCCTGCTCACTAAAGCCCTGTATAGTTGTCATTTGATTTTATTATGTTTCTGTTTTCATAATCATTAGCTTGTATATAACATGCTGTTTTGATGTTTTTAATTCACTGCTATTTACATTTTCACTTCTATGTTCTTATAGCTGTCAGCTGATCAATGCTTTTCTACAGGTTTTCTTAGGCAGCCCGAGCGAATTTTTCATCTTTTTGATAACTATTGACATATGAGATCATCTTGTCCTTCCTACTAATTTCCATTTTCTGAAGTTTAATTCCAGCACTGTCCTCTTTCAAGTTGTGATTTTCTTATTTATTTTTTTGCTACTTAGACATCATACTACTCATTTGTTTATGGTTTCTTTCTATAGTCAAGTGACTCTATTAGTAAGGAATCATAATATTACTTATTGTAGTGTGATTTAGGTATCATATTGCTTAAACTTATTCATGATTGCTTCCCATAAGGTAGATTGAGCTGAAGGGTAAAGGATCAGAAGAGTTGAAGTAGTGTGATTAGTTTCCTTTATGCAATTTAATTTCTTGCAATTTAGTTATCATATTGCTTAAACTTATTCATGATTGCTTCCCACAAGGTAGATTGAGCTGAAGGGTAAAGGATCAGAAGAGTTGAAGTAGTGTGAATTAGTTGCTTTGCTTTTAGTTTGAGTTACTTTAAGTTCAGTTTTTAATTTCTTTTTCATTCAGCAGCAAGGATATTGGGCCATTGTCATTAGTTCATTGTTTGATACATTTACTTCCTCTTAAGAATTGATTTCATTACAGTTGTTTTAAAGCTTTCTTTTTTAGCACTTTTAAGTTTGGAAAACCACTGTAGAAATCACCATTACCATCCATACTTAACTTTCATTTTCGCCATCACACATTAGGAAAAGATAAATCCAAAAACAAACTCAAAAACTCAAAAACGACAAAAGACTAAGGAAATGGTTATCTTGTACATATAGTACACTTCACTTCGTCAGTTTACGAATCCCGGATTGACATTTTAAATAGCAATTTAGAACACACTAAATTGACCAAACATAAGATAAGGTCGAAGCCTTAGAGATTGGAGCCTCATCAAAATCCAAGTTGGTGCTTGGCAAAATTCATCAGATATTGTATTCAATCTTTTTCTATATTTCATAAAATTATTTCTTTGATTAAAATTGTAGAGAATCTAAACTGGTAATAATAACAATGGAAAATAAATATTGACTCACCCCCCTCTCAGTATTTCCAACACATATATTGAATAGCATGCACTACCCTTCCAACCAATAGATCTTTAAGAACTAATAAATTGGGTGTATGGTTACAGTAAGTTTTTAACTTTAGAGTGGGGATGGAAACAAAGTACAAGTATGATGTTATGTTGCGGGAAAATTTATTCCTACCAAGTGTTCAATGGGAAGGAAATGTTTTATGGGATGGAGAAGGTTTTCATGAGATGAATGAGAAAATATGAGAGAGAGGATAAGATGAAGAATATAGGAGATTAAGAAAATAAGGAGAATGAGATAAATGGAGAAGGAGTATGTGAGGCATAACAACAATAAGTTAATGAAATGCTTTGTTCCCAGATTTATTTTCGTTTTTTTTATTTTGTTGTTGGGTTTTGATGCTTCATTGTTTTTCCTTTTTTGTGGCATGGGTTCTTTCCCATTCTTTGTCTTTTTTCATATTTTCCACGCAGCATTGGTTGGGGTTTATTGTGATGATATTCTCCCTTTTGGGATGTTCACGGGCTTGTGTTACCTGGGGTTATATTTTAGCGGTCCTGCATGCCTAGAACATCTTTTTATATCTTTGTCCTGTGTCTAAGCCTTTTTTTTCCCAGGGTTTATTACCCAAACCCTTTTTTGTCACTTTTATGCTTCTCGTATCATACATGTGTTAGTTGGGTTTTCATACACACATGGTGTGTCTAAAAAATCTAATTGTATTCCATGTTTACATAATAAATTTACAATCCTTTTTCTTCGAAAAAAAAAATAAAAATAAATAATAAAAATGAAAAGTGAAAGTGTATAAAATAGGAAATATGAAAAGTCAAGATAAAAGAATGGCTAATAAAGTAAAGAGTTGGGTTAGTGGTAAAAATAATGGGATAATGGTAGAAGAATATCAAAACAAAAATGATTTTATGGAGACGAGATTTTAATACAAATAATGGAGATAAAATACACACCATATTCTAGAAATAAACTCTAAAAACAAAAATCCATCATTGTAATGAAAAACTAAAACAATGAAAAAGAGTGGCCTCCTCTTCGTATAGATTATGTTCTACTTACCCATGGTATTTGAATCACATGATTATTTAATTTTTACAATGATAATTTTTTATCTTCACCTATAGTATTCACCCATGGATTTTGTAAACCATGTTATTTTGAAATGGAAAAGGGGATAACTCTCGGTGGAAAGGCACCCATAAAAAAGATAAATATGGGAATTCACTAATAGAAAAGCATGTTTTTTCTCATAATATAGTCTCATGGTATATTATCAATTCAATAAATATTGGAGTTCATTTTTATTGTTTTGCTGCAATATGTCTTTGGTGCATGGTGTTATATTATAATTTATCTTTATGATGTTCCTCTTACACATCGTGCCCTATTCTCAATTCTTTTTATATTGTTTTTCTACAATATTTCTCTCACACATTGTGACATATTCATTTGTCATTCATGAAGTTACATTTCTTAAACAACTTGGATCAGACCAACATTAATAAATTAAGTTTCATGAGAACTCTACAGCTAAGATCATGTGGGCCAAAGTAGTACTCGGATGGGTGACTTGTTGGGAATTTTTGGCTTTTATTCTTTTATCACTCTCTAAGTCTCATTCCTCCAACAATCCAAATCAGTGGTATCATAGTGGTCTACTCTTGTATATTTTTTCGCATGTCCCCAACAAGGTCAGGGTACAAGGAGCTTAGACTCGAACTATTGCAACTTTTACAAGATCACCCTCACCAACCCCAATAGCCTCACATCGAGGATGAAAAGAAAAATAACATAGTAGGAGATATTGTCAAATTGTTACTCGAGGAGGCTCTTATAGGATAGACGAGTGAGATGATGGACGGTTTCTTCAAGATCCTCTAACAACTCCCAACAACAGTCGAAAAACCTTCAACAAGCAAATATTTTGGAAGCTTGACACCCTTGCAAGTACAAGTCAACTTTGATATCCCCCTATTTAAAGGAAAAATAGATGCAAAAGCTTTAGAAAAAATCATGAGTCTACTAGAGGACTATTATGTGGTCCAAAATTTTTCTGACAAAGATAAAATCACCTTCGCACTACTAAAATGTTTTCCCCATGTTAAATATTGGTGGCAAGTTTACTTGGAGAGACTAAATGAAGATGAGTCTAGGGGATATGATGGATGCCCAAACTAGGCCATTTTTGTGAATGCTCTCAAGGAGTAATTCTACCCTGTAGGATACTATGAATACTAGTACATGAGGTGGACCACATGACAACACAAAAGGGACCAAGTAATACCAATGTTCACAGATATATTTCATACCTTGCACACCAAGCTCGGTATTAAAGTCTCTTAGAGAGATATGGTGTTAAAGTATTGTGGTTGTTTGCACATATATATCTAGACATAAATGTAGCTCTTGGAAATCTCTTCACTTGGTGCATCATAGAGATATGCTATCAAAATAGAGAAAAAATTTAAACAAAAGAAGCAAGACTTTAGCTCTGCAATTCCTTTACAGCAGAAGCAGGGCAAAGGAAAAGCCAAGGTGAACCTCCCCAGGACAAACCAAATAAGCCAAAAACAAATAATGGTTATGGAAAGTCAAAGGAAGACAATGGGAAGTGGTGTAATATTGACAAAAGTGTGAAAAATTGGAAGGCCAAATTTTTACTAAAACAATTGATTAAGTTCCTTCTATTTGTTAATTACTAAACAAATTATTTACTACATCCTATAGAAAATATTGAAACTAATACATTGTAGCCTTCACCAATTAAATTAAATGTGGAAACAAGAAATTGAGCAAGAAAGAAAATACATAACACATGGCACTGTTATTTTTGGGTAAATGTCCCCAGAAAAAACCAATGTGGGAAAACTAGTGTAGCAGTTGAGGGTTTGTATTATTAAGTTGTAGTTTTCTGAATACAATCTTTGGATACCTTATTGGATATCCAATACAGAGAATCTGATTGGTAGAAGATTAGTGAGAAATACCTCACACTATCACTGGCGATCCAACATTGATCCAACAACTGAATGGCCATTCCCTAGCTAACTCTGTGCAGTTTCTACGCAATCACTACGCTGCTATACGTTGCAGCTTCTAGGAACTGCGTCACTCCTCCCAGTTGATCGATTTTCCTCTGAGACTTCGAATTCTAACCTCCCAATATCACACTCCAGCTTCTGGCTCCAGAAATTAATTCTCCAACAAATTTATGGATTCCCTCTAAGGCTCTACACTGCCTTTGTGTGGCCCTACGCTACCCAACGTGGTCTCTGTGCTACCTCTTCTGGATCTCTCTCTGCCTCGTCTATAATGTATTCCCAGATCAGAAAACTCTCCAACCGGAACTATCCCTACCCCTCACTACAAGAAATAACTTCAATATTCTCTCTATCAATTGTTGTGTTGCCTTCTCTGAGAAATCCGATCTCTAGATCTTTCTCTGATGTGTTTTCCAATTGCCTATTGAAGTCCTTATAATCCTCCAGTTAAGTAATCAACGACTCATATTAGATTATAACCAATGGCTCAGATCATTTGGACTCGATATCCATCTTCTTCTAGAAGTTTCACCCTTATTTTGATTAATACCCTTTAATTATTTTAATTTCATAAGTTTAGACTTAGACACCCATTAAAAATAATTAATTATTTTAATAAAACTGTCTCCAAGTAGAATTTCCAAAAATGATTTCTGGGTATTGTGGAATACATGTGTCCTAGCCTCACTACAAATTTTGAGGCTTAGATAACATCTGATGGTACCATAAATCAACACTCTATCTTAGCAAGGAATGTGCTCAAGTAATGCAACCTGCTGAAGCATCACCCTTCTCTATAACATCTCCCTCTGCACTATTGTTGTCTGACATCACTACCCACCAACTACTATGAAAATATTGCATCTTCACTGCTACTAACCCTGCCACTACCAACCCTTCATCTATACTACAATCCTCACAAATTTTGCATTTGTGTTGTTGTTGGCCCTGCCACTACCAACACTGCATCTGCACTACAACCTTCTCCAATTGTTGTTGCTACTACATCAGCAACGGAAAATCATCCAAAATTATTGAACATGTGTTCAACATGATGCATTTATTGCTAGACTTCTGACTGTTTCTAGTCTATGCATTGACCCTCTGAAGCCTCTCTGTTGCAGCTCACTCCGCATTGTGCCAACTACACTACTGCCAACTTTGCTCTGCACTGCTTAGTCTATGGCGCTCCTAGCCACCACATTTGTCACTCTGACACTCCTCTACATCAATTAATCCTGGTCCATCTTGGTACTTCTAATATGGTCTCTTGTAGCAAGGTATTGATCCAAGAGGTGGACTCCTCAAGGATCCTTCCCTTATGCAGTTCTTTCGAACTATAGTACTAGATCACCCTACCTCTCCCCTGGTGGTACTTGGGAAACCATGATAAACTCCTTCTCCTCGATCTTTGTGGATGCAGCCTTCAATTCATTCTCCTTGTCCTTTTCCTTCTTCTTGAGAGGACATTGTGTAGCGTAGTGACCAAATTCACCACACTGGAAGCACTTGATCTTCGAGATGTCCTTCTTATTTATTCATTGCTTCTGCTGCCCCTTGGGTGCAACAGCTACATTTTCTTCCCCCTCCTTAGGCTTCGTCCCACAATTGCTGCTGCTATCAAGTTTTCACTTGACTATGTCTCTCCTCATCTCCAATAAGAAATGATAAAATAGAATCCAGAACTTCCAGCTTAATTTGTCCTTGAATTAAACTGAGAATTAAAATCAAATTCTATTCTCATAGCAACTTGTAATATTTAACTAGAGTGATTTGACTTAGTTAACATAGGAATTTCGAGTTGGAATTCTTTCTGGGGTCATGTAGATATTCTCCCTATATTATAGAGGTCTAGGATGAGTTAATTGTGAGTTGTAATTAGATAAATCAATTTATCGAGTTAAGTTCAGTTAAATTAGTTCCAAACTGTTTGAGGAACTAATAGTGAGTTGACAGTCAGTTGGTGCACTAATGCATTAACTAGTGCTACTCTAGTTAACTGAAGATTTCTTCATTAGAAACTCGTGAATGTCGATTTAGAGAAAGACCCAGTTGAGACTAAAGTTCAAGGACAGTGTACTCTCAGTTGTATGATTTACTGAGTTGTAAACATCATGCATGTAATCAGTTGATGATTGCGTGGTGAGGATTTCCCTTTAAATACAGACTAATTCTCTCAGGAATTGTGCAAAGAATTAGAAGCTTGGAGGCTTGGAAATTTGGCTAAGTATTGGCAAAAGGAATTCATCAGGTGGAGGATAGGAAATACTTGTACAGGTTAAGCTCAAGGATGAGCAAAGCATATTGTATTCATCAAAATTCTTTGACCAAGGGAACAAGGAAATAAGGACTTGGAGAGCAGGAGAATTGGCTAAGCTTTGGCCAAGAGTTTGCTTGTGAGTTGAAGATTGATTTTACTGAGTGTTGGGATTGTTCATGTGAGAACAAGCATTGTATTATCATCTTGGATTTCTGATTAATGCAATACAAATAGTTGGGTTTTGAGTTGTGGCTTTCCCCAGATATTTATCATGTTATGTGCCATTGATTTATCTTCTTCTTGTTATTATTGTTTTCATCAATCTATTGGCTTCCATTGGTTGAAAGTAGAAGTAGATTCTTGTCTTGTGCTTTAGTACATTGCATGAGCTTATGAATATATAGGAAATTATATAAAGTGGCCCGCATCCATTCCCGATCCGACAATCTCCCTCTGCCCAAGATAATCTGGACAAACACTTTCCATTCTTTTGAGACTGAATTCAGGGCCAACCTCACCATCTCGGTAGGCTGAGGTGTTGACCCCATAGCTTCCAACGAGTCTTAGATTTCCTAAAGCTTCATTAAGAGTGGATCAATGCATTCCCCCTTTTGCATCTGTGCAGATCTCATCTTCTACTCCAATTACATCTTCCACTGCTCGGAAGATCCTTCATATAACATGGCCAATGTTGCCGACATCTATTAGGCACTATCATTGTCAGCAATGTGATCTTTCACTTCGTCGAGGATCAATTGTTTGGCCTTCACCATTTCAGCCTTGTACGTTTTGATCGGATCTATATATGTGGGTACAACTACAACACTGTCAACATAGGTTTTGAAATCATTCTCATCTAGAAGGCATGAGATCCTTGCCTTCCATATCACATAGTTGGATGCACCTTCCAACCGATCCTAATCTCTTAACTCACTAGCTTTCATCTCTGCCAACGAAATGTCAAATTGCCTCCTCTCTCCTCTGGGCAGCACTAGGCTAGCCTACGCACTCCCTAATGGAGTTAGTAGATCTGCTCCTCTTTGCTGCTACTCAGCAAATGATAATTCAGACTTCTTGACTGGAAGTCTTCTAAGAAAAAATTCCATTAAAAGTTCCTCCTTCTTCCTTCTGATGCTTTTATGCCCCAGCGACTACTACAGAAAAACTACATATCACTTGAAAACTACTATGCCCTATACTTCTCTCTTTTGACTCACTCAGAGAGAGATTTTGCCATGAAAATTTTCATTGTTGGCCTAGACTACACAATCCTTCTAGGGATTCGATTTTTTCCCTATACATCACTTCGACTTCCCTCCTTCCATTCAACGTTGAGCTCTTAGCACTCTTCTCCCTCGCTTCACCTACAACTCTGATACCGTGTGAAAATTTAGAAGCTCAAATTTCTACTGCAACAACTCATTAAGTTCCTTCTATTTCTTAATTACTGAACAAATTATTTACTACATCCTACAGCAAATACCAAAACTAATACAATTTAGCCTTCACCAATTAAATTAAATGCGGAAACAAGAAACTGAGCAAGAAAGAAATACACAACACATGACATCGTTATTTTTGGACAAATTTCCTCGGAAAAACCAAATGTGGGAAAATCGATGCAGCAGCTGAGGGTTTTATTAAGTATTATTTTTATGCATACAATATTTTAATGCCTTGATTCCAATCCAATATAGAGAATCTGACTAGAAAAATGTTAGTGAGAAATACCTCACACTATCACTAGAAATCTAACATTGGTCCAGCAATTGAATCGCCATCTCCTAGCTGCCTCTGCACAATCACTGCGTTGCTCGACATCACAGCTTTTTGGAACTATGTCACTCCCCCTAGCTAATCTATTTTCCTCCAAGACTTCGACTTCTACCCTCCTAGTCTCACAACCCGTCTTCTAGCTCTGGAAATCAATTTTCCAACGAAATTTAAGATACCCTCTAAGGCTCTACATTACCTTTATGTGGCCCTACACTGCCTAGCATGGCCTCTGTGCTACCTCTTCTGGATCTCTATCCGCCTCCTCTGAAATGTATTCCCAGATCAATAAACTCTCCAACAAGAACTATCCCTGCCCCTCAATGTAAGAAATCACTTTGATCTTCTCTCTAGCAACTGTTGTGATGCATTCCCTGAGAAATTCGATCTCTTGATCTCTCTTCGATGTGTTTTCCAAATTCCCATCGAAGTCCCTCTTATAATCCTCCATTTGAGTAATCAATGGCCCATATTAGATTCCAATCAATGGCTCAAATCATTTGGACTCAACCTCCATCTTCTTCTAGAAGTTTCGTCCTTAGTTTGATTAATACCCTTTAATTATTTTAATTTCCTAAGTTTAGACTTAAGCACCCATTAAAAATAATTAATTAATTTAATAAAATTGTCTTTGGGTGGAATTTCCCAAAACGATTTATGGGTATTGTGGAATACATGTGTCCTAGACTCCCTACAAATTTTGAGGCTTAGAGCACATTCGATGCTACCAAAAATAAATAACTACATTTCATTGTTGATTGTGCCAGCCAAAAGAACCTAATATCAGTCGATGTTGTTAAGATATTGAAGCTACCAATAATGTCACACCCCCAACCATACACAATTGGTTGGTTGAGTCATGGACAAGACATCCATGTTAGCCAGCAGCATCACTTGTCCTACAACATCAAGACCTTCTCAAATAAGGTATTATGTGATGTTGCACCACTTGAAGTTTGTGATGTTCTGATAGAGCAACATTATATGTGGAAACTTTATGTTGTGTATGAGTCTCAACCTCATGGTGTTGTTTTTACTCTAGGGGATCAATTCTACAAGATACCAAAGGTAGTCTCAACTATTACAAAATTATTAATCTCAGCAAATCAATGCAAGAAGGTAATCTCTCATACTTACAAGTTTGTACTTTCCATGGTTCGGTTAAAAGGTGAACAACAGGTCACTGAACTATCATAACTTTAGTACAATCTTTCTCTACATAACACAAGCAGGTGGAAAAGCTTGTAGAATGGTCCAAGGATAAAGTCACCTCACCTACAAAAGCACCCCTACTCTTCCAAGTCACACATCCACTTTCATAAGATGACAACCATCTATATGTTTAATGTGGTTATAATGGATCTCTTTAGAACTCTAGTAGTTCTTTGAAAACATTCTAGCCATCCATCACCATGGATGTCACCTTTCAGATTGCATCTTCACCAATGAAGTCCTCCCATCAAGTAGCCAAATTTGTTGAAAATTTTCAACACTTCGAATAATAGGTTCATGATTCCCTACCAAAAGCCAATGCCAAGTACAAACAACGACATGACAAACATCAAGTTCTGTGTAAGTTTCAATGTACAACTAATGTGATTGTGGACACTAAGATGAAGGGTACTCACTAGCAGAACATACAAATCTCGAGAAGTTAACAAAGGGAGGCTTCTTCACCAAGGCAAGTGATTCACCAAGAACCAAGTTCAACAGACATTTCATCACTTAATGACGGAACTTTACGTAATGGGGACCATTGCTTTCTAAGGGGAGGATTGATCCAGGTGGATGATAATTACCATAGTTAATAATTATTTTTCTACCAATTTTTGTAAAATCATGGATTATATTTATAATATGAATGATAAAATAAAATAAAAATAAAATAAATCATAATAGTGAAATAAGAGTCTAATTGCATAATAATTTGGTTCTTACCATCATATTCAGCCATGGATTTCGTAAACCATAATATTTACCCATGGTATTTGAATGGCACGATGATTTAATTCTTACCATCGTATGGATAACTCTAGGTGGAAAGGCACGCGTAAAAAAGATAAATATGGGAATTCGTTGGGAGCAAAGCATGTATTCTTATGGTATATTATCAATTCACTAAGTATTAGATTTTGTTTTTATTATTTTTCTACAATATCTCTCTTAGGCATGATGCCATATTGTGAGTTATCTTTCTGATGTTCTTTAGCTATATTTTTCTTACACATCATACCATATTCTCAATTCTTTTTATAATGTTTTTCTGCAATATTTCTCTCGACATATTCCTTTGTCATTCATGAAGTTTCAGTTCTTAAAGAACTTAAATCGCACCAACATTAATGCATCAAGTTTCATGAGAACTTTACTGTTAAGCAGGTTTGAGCTAAACTATTACTAGGATGGGTGACTTGCTAGGAATTTTTAGTTTTTATTCTTTTGTCACTTTCTAAGTCTCATTCCTCCAACAATCCAAATTTTTCTCACAATATGTCAAAAAGAAAACAAAGAAAAGTGGTATACATTATATCTCTTAAAGATATTTGAATTTTTCTATAAACCTTACATCTAAGTTTAGTAACATTATCCATGAATTTCTTCTCAAATATATATTGAAATTCCATTGAATCTATGATACAATAGCATAGCTTTTCGAATGGTTTTAATCCAACCTTGGTACTTTGTGTAAGATTGGTGTTTGTAGACAAATTAGGTATCTTGATTAAATTATTTTTAAAGTTCAGTTATGTTAAAGGTAAAGAGATATGGTCACCGATATGGATGAGTTATTGATTTTTTTTGTTTGGTGTTAGTGATTTGTAAATTATCTTGGATATTCTAATGGTTAGTTCACCAAAATAGATTTAAGTTTTAAGAAAACTATATTGAACTTATTCTCAATTATGTAACGATATATTTCTATTTCTTAACCTTCTAATATAAATTTAAATAATAATAATAATTTACAAAATAGACTACAATTAAATAAATAAAAAACACAATGGAAGACAAATATTTACACTCAAAACCTACATAAACCTACATAGAAATACAATTATTCAATAAAAAAATTATACCTCCAATCTTGTTATATTATGGGGATTAAAATATAAAATACATTTTTTTCTAAGCTTACTGTAAATCTCTTACAAGTTATGGTATTCTAAAGTCATCTACAATATTCAAAGTGAATCCTCTTTTCTCTTTTAGCTAAAAAAATTTTAACAAAATTTAGTTTAAGGTTCAAAAACACTTTTAAAACCTTTGTGATGTTTCTAGAAATGTATAATAAATTCCTCTATATTCTTATTTCTTAGTATTCAAATTATGGTGAGTTAAAATAAATTTCACTTAAATATGGAAAGGATATTTGACCTCACTACATATGCACTACAAATTAATCAAATAAAAAGTTACACTTGAGTAAATAAAATGAGTAATGATTTGAGACTAATATAGGCAACATCAAACTAAAACAATCATGAACCTGGTCAATTTTCACTAATCTTTTTTAAATCTAGTTATACACCTTAGTTATAAAATTTGGACATTTTCTCCATAAACATTATCTACACATTAATATTCTCTATACAAATACTATTCACCATTATAACATTTATTTTTTGTACCTTAATATCTCTTTTTAAAAACTGTAAAATTTTACTAGAACTCTGAAAATATTTGACTTTTATAATTTGCAAAATACACTTATTAACTCCATTGCAATAATAGAAAAAACATCCATTACAATAATAGAAAAACATCTATCAGAGTAAGTAATTATAAAAGTGAGTTTTGTACCAAAATAGGACAATGTTGTGTGATCTCTATTAAGTTCAACTCCATCTCCTTTATTTAATAATTAAATAAAAGTTTAAAACAGTAAAGATGGTGCAAGTGAATCCTTTCATTTTTATTGGTTTTTGATATTGACATTAATTTTATTTGATCTTTAAAACTCACCATTATACCTATTGATAAAATAAATAGAATTGAATGATAAATTTGAAAATCTTTTATCTCCAATAGATTTTACAATACAAACCATAATAATTTATCACAAATCTGAAATTATACCATAATAATTTACTACATATCTCGAATTACTAAACGAAATACAGTATTACTATTCATCTCAATTAAACTTTACAAACCATAGATCTAAAATCGCTAACCCTAATACCATATTACAGAACATAGATCTGAAATCACTGAACCAAATACCATAGATCTGAAACCCCTGACCTACATAATATATTAAACAACCAATCAATTCATAACTTGACCTGTATATTCTAATATCAAGCAATAAGTGCAACCACTATCATTCAATATCTCACAATGAATAGAAATGTTATGTGAAATCAATGCAGTATGACACTGTCATCTCTGCATATTGGACATGAAATTTGGTGACTAAACCAGTTAAATATGCAGTCCGAATGGTAACTATGGTTGCAGGGCAATTGCTTTGTAGATGCTCCAATGGAAAACGAGTCGTGACAAATGACACATAAGGATTCTTCTCCATTGTCATGGAAAACAATAATTGTTGACAAACATTTCATTGCCAGTGATGCTTTAACCGAAGCATCTATGTCATGTATCATGCTCGTGTTGAAACTAATTGCTTCATGTATGAAATCGAAAATACGTGTATTATCCTCCAGGCTTTGTATCATCTCTTGGCAAGTGAATTTCGAACAACATATAATTTGCAGACTGAAGGGATGACCATTTATATGGCGAAGCAGAATAGTATTCTCCCTCAGCTCATTTATTCTGTTGTCTTCACCAACTTCTTCTGCCGAATTCTCTTCACCAATTTGTTCTGCGGAATCGTCTCCATCAATTTCTACTGTCGTTGCATTAATGAAATATCTCACATGCACCGCGTTCCCTTCATGCCATCTCACATCCAACATTTTCTGATATATTCTCGAATTCCCAACGGCCGTGAATACAGTCCTGCAGTGTAAATGGATACAATGTACTGACTAATCGGGCAGTGACACTAGAGACCAGATGCGATTCAGCATTTCCAATTTCAGATCTGTGCCCTTGTTCAGTCATTGTAGTAACTGCTGGGTTTTGTAAAGAAGGCACTATGCCTGCTCTATGCTCATCTGCTAATTGTCTCATGAGTCGGAGACTTATACTTCTCTCTGCCTCACTCGTATAACTTCTCTGCTGTGGGTTGATATTGCAACTGTCCTCAACGTCTCCCATACCACGATCCATCTTTAATTCGACTTTCCTCAGATATGATCAGACTTTCCCGATCTGGAATGAAAGTAATGTATAGTCCTTGGAACGGCCAGTTATAGGTATTTATATTCAACGAGATTAAAACATCAATATTCTTAATACGATTCCAATTTTCGAAGCCGACAATTTTGGATGCATCACCAAGACAAACACCAGTCACAAATGTATTTGATAAACTCGAAATGCCATTGATAGATTTTATTATTAAACTGGGTTTAGTTTATATAATATTGGGATGAGATTCAAGCTTATGAACACCTTTGGAGACAGTGTAATCCTGATAATTAACTCCCATGACAAACACTAGTAATAAATAGAAATGTATAGATAGATTTGATAATAACTTTTTATTAAATTGGTTTTAGGTTTTTATTGATAGGCTGATACATGTTTGATTTTTCTATCTTTTTCGGAGACTCATCGAGGTTTGAATCTAGAATTTTTGGGGGCGAAAGTCCTCGATATCAAAGCAATTGGGTTATCTCACGTGGACTAAATTGGGTTTAGTTTATATATTGGTTGTAAAATGGGTTCAGTTATATCAAGGCAATTGGTTATCTCACATGGACTAAATTGGGTTTAGTTTATATATGGGGTGTAAAATGGGTTCAGTTTATATATGGGGTGTAAAAATAATTTTTGTTTAATATAATGATTAGTTTTGATTTGATTGAATATTTTGGAAAATAGTAATTTTTATAATAATATATATATTGGTTTAACTTGTGATTCTTATAATAATATAGAGATTAGTTTCAACTTAATTGTGATTGAACATTTGGAAGAATAAATAATTTTTATAATTAATTTTTATTTTTATTTAAATAAATTTAATGAAATCAAATTATATTTTATGAGTTTTAAATTGAATAATAATATATTTAATTAAAAAATGAACATTAAAGAGTATAAAATATGGCACATAATTTTGGCAAATAAAATTAAAAGAAAGATAACCAATAAAAGAGATATATAAAATATATAAAAGGGATAAAAAGCATGGTCAAAATAAAAGTGAAATCCATATTCTCTAATATCAAAATAAGATTCAATTTTAAAATAATGTTTAAGAAATACACATTCTCTAATATTAAGATGACATTCCATTTTTAAATAATATTTAAAATGGTTTAATTTTTATAATTATTTTTATTTTTATTTTTATTTAATTTTCCATAATTAATTAACTCAACTAAATTAATTAATTAATATTTCCAACTGCTGTTAAGATAAAAATTAATTTTACTTCCTATAGATAGACTAGGGACTGCTATAAATAGGAAGGGACCCAGAAAAGCTATTTTTAGAACTTTCTATTTTTAGTAGTCTCACCTCTCACCTAATGTGACCAATGACCTCACTGGCCAAACTGCTATTTTTAGCAGGTCTATTTTTAGCACATTCTAAATTTAACATTTCTTGTTGCACATTTTTCAACAAACACTTGGTTCACCACCATTGTCATGATCACCAACTACGTTAAAATCTTTTGACAGACGAACACATACTCCTTGCGGGATTTTGAGTACCCTGCAAATTGAACTAGGGGCAAAACAGTTACTATTGAACTTGAGGTAGTTGATAGACCCCTCGATTAAAACATTTTACTGGGAAGGCCATGGGTATATGCTATGGTTGTTGTGGTTTCCACGTACTTTCGTACTATTGCATTCCCTCATAAGGGTGGAATCACAATTATCGATCAGCTTCCCTTCTTTTCGAATAGTTCACTGGCTACGAGAAGCATTCCGTTGGTACACGGACCCCTGTTGTCACTTCAAAGTGTTGGACTAGGTCTCTTTAAAGATCCTTCCCTAATGGGTACTTTTACACTACCATCACCATCTGATTTGGCGGAAGTGGCAAGAGTAGAGACTTGCAACATGATTTCCTCCACCTCATCTGATTTAAGGAGGATTACCAACAATTCTAAAGTTGATAGTAATATTGAGGTTATGCCGCTAAGCCCCATTGAGCTAGCATAGCAATCAATTTTTCAGGCTTGTGTGGCAAACCCAAATCCACATTCACCAATTGTATGGGTAGACCGTTCGTTAGAATATGGTACTTCTTCAGATCCTTTCTCACGTATACATTCTACGGATGAAGGAATCGTCCAATCAATGATGATAGGAGAAGAACCTTGGGAAGATTATCACCATCATTCCCATCTTCCAGATGACATCGAAGATTATTCAAATGAACTAAACCACCCTTTAGTTGTTGATTTCCTTTTGAATTCAATTTTCATAGACACAGTAGAATCTGAGTGAAACTTGTCAAATATTGAAGAAACAATTTCTATTAATATTTCAACCAAGCCTAATGTTGTAGAGAACATTCATGTTGGAAAATCTTGTTCTCCATCAGAACTCCATAGTTATCGTACTCTCTTTCGTGAATTTAGATATATATTTGCATGGTCTTACGAGGAAATACCAAGCATTGAATCTAGTATTGTTGAACACGAAATCAAAATGTACCTTGATGTCAAGCCAGTACGACTGTGGCTTCGACATGTTCATCCAAAGAAAGCCGTTGCAATTAAAGCATAAGTTGAAAAACTTTTGCATGCTGGTTTCATTTACCCTGTACCTCTTACTACCTAGGTTTCCAAAATTATTCCTGTCATGAAGAAACAAGGGACAATTCGAGTGTGCGTTGATTATAGGGATGTAAATCAAGCATGTCCAAAGGACAATTATCCTACTCCTTTTATCAACTAGATTATTGACGAATGTGCTAGATGCAAAATATTCTCATTTATGGATGGCTTTTCCGACTACAATCAATTCAATATCCGCCCACAAGGCCAATCTAAAACAGCTTTTATTTGTCTATGGGGCACATTCGCATATAGGAAACTCCCATTTGGTTGAAGAATGCAAGGGAAACATTTCAGAGGGTGATGAACTATGCCTTCCATGACATCAAGCACATTGTTCAACCTTACCCTGACAATTTACCTGCTCATTCACGAAAGCGAACTGATCACCTGCAATATTTGAGAGCAATATTTTTACGGTGCCGACACTATAAGATACGACTCAATCCACACAAATGTGTCATTTGTGTTGTTACTGGTCAATTTTTTGGATTTGTAGTGTCTAGAGAGGGGATTTGACTCGATCCATTAAAGGTTCAGGCAATTCTTGAGTTTCCTCCATGTTCAAATATTTTCCAATTACACAGACTCCAAGGGAAGGATAACTTTATGAGGAGATTCATTCCTTATTACGCTAAGATGGCTAAAGGTTTTATGCGTCTTTTTAAAAACGATATACCCTTCCATTGGGATCAGGTTGCACAAACTTCCTTTGATGCTCTTAAAGATACCTTGATTATAGCTTCATTAATGTACTGTCCAAATTATCAAAACAACTATTGCATGTATCTCGCCACTGTAGATAAAACCATTGGCATGTTTTTAGTCCAAGAAGAAAATGGGATTGAACATCCAATATATTATTTGAGCCACAATCTCAACGATACACAAATTAAGTAGTCTTATGTCGAGAAACTAGCTTTGGCAGCTATGCAAGCTGTTCAAATATTTCGCCATTACATCCTGCTCAAGAAAAATACTGTCATTTCGGATTGCAACCCTATGACATACATTTTGTCACGTCAATTCTTGGGGAGCAAATACTCAAAATGGATAGTCATTTTGCATGAATTTGATCTAGAATTCATCAAGTCCAAATCAAAGAAATCTCTAGTTTTCGCAGAGTTACTTTGCGACCTTCCCTCGACCTCCATAGATTCAACATCTGAACCATCAATTTTGGATGAGTCTATGTTTCTGATATTGTCATCTGACCCATGGTATGGATATATACTGATCTATCTCCATACCCAAACTTTGCAGCCTAATACCTCTCGCTTACAACAGCGATGCATTCAATACCAAGCCTAAGATTATCAGATCATTGGCAACAGTCTTTACCATCGTGGTATTGATAAGATTTTATGGAGGTGCCTCATGCATGAGGAAGCCAAGAAACCATTGAATTATTTCCATTCAGGTGCCTGTGATGGACATCTATCTAGATATGCAACCACACAGAGAATTCTTCGTGTCGGTTACTGCTGGCCACCTATATTCAAAGATTGTATTATTTCTTTCAGAAGTTGTCATGCATGCCAGATATATGACCAAAAAACCAGATTACCACCTGCACCATTGCATCCAGTCATTGCTATTGGACCATTCGCTAAATGGGGCATTGACTTCATGACATGTAACCCCACCTTGGCTGGGGGGCATGGGTATATTATAGTCGTCATTGACTATTTTACCAAATGGGCCAAGGCGATGCCAACATTGAACAACAATGGCGAAACAGTTGCTCTTTTTATTTTTAACCATGTGGTTTCCCAATTTGGTGTACCACAAGCCATAGTAACAGATCATAGGTCACATTTTCGCAATCACATGATGGCTGAGTTGACTGCTAAGTTAGTATTGTCACATGATAGTTCTACCCCTTATTACCCACAAGCGAATGGATAAGTTGAGGCCATCAACAAAGTCTTGGAGCGGATGTTGGAGAGAATGATAAGGGTTCATAAACGAAAATGGCACTTAATCTTGTACTCTAACTTGTGGGCGTACCGAACCTCGGTGAGAAATGCAATTGGATTCACACCCTTTTATTTGGGGTATGGTTTGGAAGCAATCTTACTGATACAATGAAAAATTTCATCTCTCAAACTCGTGATTGACTTGTTACCTGACACTTCTAATGAAGAAGTATTTTTATTAGAATTAATCCATTTGGATGAAACCCGTTGTGATGTCGCATTGGCTAATGAAGCGCATAAGAAACAAATAAAGGCATAATATGATAGAAATGTCAAGCCTCATATCTTCTCAAAAGGAGACCTGGTCTTACTTTACAGTCAAGAAACTGATAAACTTGGAGCACGGAAATTCGATCCAATGTGGATGGGTCGTTATATTGTCAAGTGTGTTATGGAAAAAGGTGCCTATGAGTTAGTAGATTATGATGGGATTCCATTGTCACAGCCCCGAAACGGGTTGTACCTCAAACTTTACTATGCTTGATTGAGTGTAGTAAAACTCACTGTATATATGCTTTCATGGCATGTGTGTGTGTCTTTTAGATTTTTTATCTGGTTTCTAATCCACTTTGCATTTGTTGTAGATGTCATAGTCTTCATAACCTTTTGTTGGTTACGCCGATGGTGCTAGTCGTAGTACACAGAACTTGTCTTCTATAACATGGGCTATTTTCGCTCCAAGTGGCAAGTTAGTGAGTTTTCAAGAGATTTGTATCGGTCGATCGACAAACAACATCGTTGAGTATAGCCCATTGATTGAATTTCTCTCTGATGCCATTTCACTTGGAATTCACCGAATCATTGTTAGGCTGGACTCGCAACTAGTTATACTACAACTAGCGAACATTTATATTGTCCAAAATCCAACAATTTTTCATATGTTCCTTAGAGTTCGTATTTTGGAAAGACATTTTGAACACATTCAATATCAACATATTTCTAGAAATATTAATGCATTAACTAATTCTCTAGTGAATTATGTGTTAAATAGACATTTGCGACACATGTAAAAGTAATATTTTCAATTCACATCATCAGTTGAATAGGATTGCATATAACCATAGAAAAATTTGAAAGTAAAATATGTAGTCGTTTTAAAAGTTTTTACAAAATTTGTGTCCAAGACACGTTTGGTCATCTAACCCAAAAAATAAAAATGCATGCAAAACATCCTAAGTAGATCTAGTGGTGCTCATGATAACAGGTCACAGCGTGTGCTATCATGCACAAAATAACTGCCCAGTGGCTAGGAACACCAATAGTGTGGCGTTGTAGCCTCATAGGTAACTCCTCAATCCGGACATTCGGAATACCAAGGGTTAATCCCTCTATGTGATCCTGCAACTCTGCTAAGGTCTCAGCCAAATCTAAGTCCTAGAGAACTGCTCTCCCAATGTTTCTCTGCATTGGCCCACCTGCAACTTGTTGGTGCCCCATAGGTCGAACAATACCCACATATGCATGCATAAGAATGATTTTAGTTTAGTCTTGGAACCATTAAAAACACAAAAAACATGTAGAAACTTGAAAAAAACAAAAAACTCTTTTGGTCAAACAATTTACCCATAGCACCCCATTGTGCTCCAACTAGTAGAATCAAATCTGGATCTCCATGGAAATCCATCCCTGAGTATGGATGCTCCTTGATGACAAGGTTTTGTCGCTCAATCCAACTGAAGAATGCAGTGGAAAAAATGATTGTTGACTGACCCACATGTCGAGCCATCAACTTCACCCACCTCTGCATACTTAGATCTCTAGGACTAGCTACACCGAGTGATACATGTTGTGGTTGCATCAATGGGATTCTCTCTAAGGTAAAAGTGATTAAATCGAACCATAGCATAAATTCTTCATCTTAGCTTGGTCAGTTGTTATTTTAGTGAAGAAAGCACAACCTTGCACCAGTTGAAAACTTTTGGCTCTAGACACTCCAGTGCATACTGCATATATGATATGTTGGCTTAGTGAGGCCTAACCCAGGTTCAGAAGTGATTTAGCCAAGAAAATCCCGGTACTACTAGCCCTTTTAGCAACAGTCCGCAGAGCGTAGACTGAGGTCTCACCCGAAGTAGTATGGGAGGGTGCTAGAACCAGGTTTCCACACCCTTGGGATGTCTAATATGAGGCGATTTGTACGCGGCCCAACCCTTGCACTTACTACGCTACATGTACCTGTGGCACCCGCGCCCTGTGATACTGTCTTCGCGTTGTTCTAGCCGCAGCGTGACCCATGTTTTTACCCAAGTATTCCTTAATTAGTCTTCTATTAGCTGATTACTTAGATTAAATTCACATATAAGCATTCATACATGTATTTATCAATTGTGCGCAGCAAATAACAAACTAAAAGTAATGCATAACATCAAAATATAGATTCAAGAATAGATGCACAAAATAAACTTCTCTTTATTAGTTTTCAATCCCAGGTACAGACCCGACTCCACCTCACGCACGTAGCTGCAGAGGACCGCGCACTCAGCTGCAGACTCTACTAGGCCTCTGCGCAATTAGCTGCAGAGCCTCTAACTACTACTGTGACCTGGTACACTCGAGATCCAACCTTAACCTTGAACCATGCCTTCGTTATTCTATCTATTCTTACTTCCTCCTCTTTACACGTAGAGCCTCACTCTATTTATACAATCCCATGGTCCGTGAACCATGGGTAGGCCGACACAAATTTACATTAAATTACAATATTTTAGGTCGAACAACCCTATGACTCATACTAGACTTCACACTCTGCGCCCACAATTCGTGAAATCTTACAATATATTCAACCAAAACTTGGGCTTTGAGCCCCAAAACATGCTGCAAGGTATCCAATGCCCAACGTGATCTATTCGCCAAATGTAGTGTCACATTACCATCCAATTTTGCGATTGTGAAGAGGATCATTCTCAAAAGCAAATCACCTACATCCATGATGTTTATTTTCCCATCCTTGCTAAGTTGTGTACCTAGCCGAAAAAACTGTCTAATATAATCTCTCATCGATTCACCTCCATGGGCAAATCCAGAGTGAAATGGTGGCACCTCGCCTTGACAATCCGCAAAGAAATTAAATATCATCAATGGTAATAAGGACAATCTTGTCCATAATGTGAAAATTCTGATCTTTCGGATCCCATGCATGAACAAGGAAATGCAGTAGTTCTATTTTTTGCCTCATTCTAGACAACTTGAAGTATTTGAGTAACCCACAGTTTTTTAGGGCCTTAACTATACGTGGATTATTTAGGGCAACCATGTCTTGTTCTTCATGCTCTCTTTCTCACCATGTAATCGACAATATGATCCGATGAAATCCTGAAACACAAGCATAAGCTTAGTTAGGATCATTTCCATGCAAAAAAATAGCACAAATTTTGGAGCAAACAGCTAAATCAAACTTGGGACACTCACCCAACGCAGCCCAGGCATAGAGATAGTGCGCTGTAGAGCATCCAGCCTTCTATCTGGGTGCTTTTCAGCGCATTTTTTGATGTGAAAGCCTGCGCTAATCCCAGGGTGAAAAAATGAAAACCAACGGGCCCCAAAAAGCCATAAAACTTGCATGAAATGACAAAAGAATGACCTGAAAAGAAAGAAGAGAGGTTAAGCTCCTACCTGGTCCAGATGGCTCGAGAAATGGTCCATATAATCTCCCAAAATTAGTTGATGAAGTTCGAGGTAAAAAACTAGCTCATAGCACAAAATTATGTCTTTTTCAAGCTCTGTTAAAAATGAAAAAGGAACCCCCTTGGAGTCCTCTTTAAGCTCTTTTTAGACTCTCTAAACATGAAAATATTGTCGAGCACTTGTCCTTTCCAGCTTATTAACGGATTGGAAACGATATATCTCTTGTATTATTTTACATTTTTCAGGCTTGAGAGATTAATTTATGAAAAACAACATGTGGAGTTTTCTTTTTGTCCCTTTTCAAACTCTCTAAACATGAAAAGGACCGAGTTATGTTTTTTGTTAAACTCATTAAAACATCAAATAGTGACAAACTTGTCCATCTAGACAAGACCGAGTTTCACATTCGCTAGACTCGTTAAAATATCAAATAGCGATGGATTCACCCGAAGGGTGGAATTATACAACAAGCATATGTTATCCTCCTCAAGCTTGATAAAAATAAAGAGGTACTTGTCAGCAATGACTCGGGAAAATGGGAAAAAGGGGAAAACCACTTTATGGTAGCAGGTCTCTCTTGAACAAGACAATTTCACTCCATCACCGTGACTATTTGGGTTGGGTTATTAGCTTGATGGTTCAATCATACCATCCATCACTTTGTTTTGGTTCAATGCTACCAATTCATTTCAGTGTCTATGACATGTTCAAGAGAAGTCATTCAGTCAAAATTCATCCTTTGCAATAACATAAACCTTCATTTTCATGACCACCATTCCTGAACCTTGTGTCATCAGTCAAATTCCATCTCCAAAATCACTACACTCATTTCGTGTCGTTAATGTGGGGTACATCAAGGCCCTCCTACGATGAGTCGCTTCTTATCGACATCAGCACATTATCCAAGAAGTTGACTTAGAAACACCCATCCAGTACCTTGAGGCTTGCATCCATCAATGGTAGGTTTCTCACTTCCAGCGATAGTTTAACATCAATGGCCTTCGACTGAAAGACTTTGTATGGTGTTTGAAATCAAATCATCCATTCACACCATGTAGAATGTACTGCAATACCTTGAGGATCATTATCATTATCGGTAATTTCTCTCACATATGTTAAAAACTTACCTCATTGGCTTGTAATCAGATGGTGTCTTCCCATGTTCGACTTCAGATCACATATTCACATGGTTAGACTCGTACTTGAGTGAACGATTGAACGAGATAGAAGACCTTGGATCTAGTTTCATCCATTCGAGCTATGATTTTAGGAGTACTAAATCATGTGTACAATGGCTTTACATTTATGGTCATTCCAATCATGGGTCTATATCTATAGATGATCCTTTATGTATATGTAATGAAAGTTTATAAGTTGAGCATGGGCATTCCTTCCCTCAGCAATTCATGTAAAAATAAAAAGTCATGATATATGTATTGTAATTGATGTAGGTCACCTTCCACTTCGATACATCCTCATCACATCGTAAAGCATTTCATTCGACATTGGCATTTTTCTGACTTCATGCTTTAGGGGGCAGTTATTACAGATCCATTTTGGCACATCAATCCTATCATCTAGATTAGTGTTTCAGGGCTCATCAAACCCTAATTTTAGTTGCTACATGCCCTAAACAAGTCAACCCTTTGAATGCTTCCTTCCTAAACAGTTTCATGACATAAAAACATCCATAAATAGCCTCTAGAGGGACCAGTGCAGGTAGGCCCATGTAAGGGTGTGTTGTAGAGTAGTTAAGTCCATGTCAAGGTGCTCTTTAGAGAACTTAGGCTTCCTTTCACCTGCGCTGGGCGAGATTGTGCAAAATTCATATAGGGTTTGGGGAATATTCTTATCTTTTGGAGTCATCCAGAAGGTTCCCTCACTTATCAACTCCTATGAGCTCGAAAATGGATGAGGAATGAGTTAAGATGCATCCTATCCTCTCATCCTTTCCTCCATGTAACTAATTATAAGTATAGAAGTTCATTCAATGCCACCATTTATGACAGAACCTCCTTCATCTTCCAATCAATTGATCACTCATCTAAGTGATCAAGGGTTGGATAAGGTTGAATTGTAAGTAGATAATGTTGCTGTGAGACTTGGCTTTGAAGAAAGTATTGTAATGCTACAAGTTTTTCATGCTTTTGATGTGATGTGGATGGGATCCAAGCTGGACGAATGGCTTTGAATCAAACACAAATGGTTGTATTTCGTTCTTCTATTCAATAAAGTGTTTGAACCTTTCTTCCATATGTTGGTATTGTTTTGTAATGCTTATATGTGTGAAATGTATCTGATTCCATTCACTTATATTCAATAGATCTTTTGCTTTGATCAATTCTTTGTTTTTTGTTGTGTTTATGATCCAGGATACTTTTTCTTATAGATGTCTGAAAAGAATCACATGTAAAATTGCAGCTTAACACCGAAATTTATTTTGCACACAAGAAAATAAGAAGAAAGCACATAAAAGGCACAAAAAGAAGACACCAAGACTTGATAACGGAGTTCATAATTCGAACTACATCTCTGGGCCTAGCTCAAACAATGGGGAGGCCTTTATATTAAATGGCATGAAAAGAAGAGAATTACAATCATCAGCTGCATACAAGAGGCTTATACCTCCATTCTGAAAGATGGTTTTGAAATGGATACCTTAGATGGAGAAGTGGGAAACATCAAAGCATTCGTGGTGCTAAAAGGGGCTAAAAACATCTACAACTTGTCCAAAACAGACGAAATACACTATTAGCCTCCTGCCAAATGAAACAGCGTGTTGCCAATTCCTCCCTATGCTTTTCCAACCATCGTGCTTTTATAATGGGTTTTTAGGACAAATCCCACTTAAATCGGGGTTGTCTTGGTTCAAAATAGAGGTCGGTGGAGTAGAAGGACTGACCAGCACAACTGACCCTTAAGATAGCCTCTTTATCGTTAAAGAGATAAATACCAAGAAATCCCATAAAAACACTAAAATCCGGCAAAAACCCATTTACTTCAACTTCAAATTTATCCAATCCGGGTATGTTCCTATTGGGTCTGGGCCCGACATCGCATTTGGCATATCGAGGTGCAATAGTCCTGTTAATCGGGGATGGCCAACAGTCGATCACATCGCAACTTGGCCCTTGCCATCGCCAATATATATATATATATATATATATATAACCTTCCTCCAACCTGATTGCTCTCCGGTCATCGATGCCGATTTAATCGGAGATCAGCGATCAGAGATTTTGTTGCACCCTTCTTAAGTCCGCCTCCATGGATCCTCCAGTTGATATTTTTTCCTCTTAAGGCTTAAACCCATTTTTAAAGAAAAATGCCTCATTTTCTTAAGGAACAAAGCAACCTTCTTTTCACGATAACTTCACCATCCGGACTCAGATTGAAGTACCGTTCGTGCTGTTGGAATCAGGATAATGAGATCTACACTTTGGTCCTGAGTTGATTTCATTTTGAGCACTTTGATTTCTGAGCGTTTGTTGTGGGGAAAAATGCCTATGCAGGACGATCCTATCCACCTAAGGTGTGACAGTGCCTTAGCAACAAACAGAAACAGCTATTCTAGTATTCTTCCTTTATGAATTAAGAATGAAGAGAGATGGATGGACTAACCGGTGTCTTCCGTTTGTCCCTCGATTCGGTTTCTCTTCTCTTTGAGAGTTCCCAGCTACTTGCCTTCTCGCTCGCCCAGCTTCAACAGGTCCCTGCAAGATCACAAGAAGAGAACACTACACAAAGACATAGATTCATATTCATAACTAGTTCAGGATTAGAAATAAACTAAACATACTAATGCAATCATACATCAAAGATACATCAGTATATAGGAGAAACCAAGATAGCTTTATTGATGAATAACAAAGTTCAGGAAGAGATACAACCCAGAGGGCTCCAATCCAGCATCTCCTTCCCAAAAAATGAAATTCCTATCTTCACCTTCCTTCAAAGCATTAAGCACCCAATGATTCCAATCTCAAACCAACAACAATTCTTTGCATTAACAAAATTCCATCCTCTAGATCTCATGGAGGAGAGATCCATATATAGATGTTTGGAGAGAGGATGAGTCAGCTTGAGATCTGACTAGTGTCCTCTCCCTCTATCAGTTCTTGCTTCCACTTGGAGACTAAGAGCCTCTTACTCATCACTAGTCGAATTCCTTGAGGCAAGTGTCATTGGAGAAGATTCTGGAAGCTTCCTGGGTCTTTCCACCTCGTTGAATGAACTTGCCATTTGTCACTTCCCGCTCAGCGCACCCTAGTAGTGCTTCTACCTGCGTTGCAGTGCACCTAGCCAGTGCAATCTTTGCATTTCAGCGTAGACAGCTAGTGGAGCCTCTGAATTGATCCTGAATTGACTTGTTTTTGAGCAGTTTCTGGTGGAGAACTTCTGTGAATTGCTGTGGTTTGTTAGCCTTGTTCCTCTAGGGGTAGGAACAACATGTTTAGGGACTTTGGATCCCTTGGATTATGGACATTTCATGCTCAATGCTGTAAGGCACAAAAATGTCTATAACAGTTGCCCCCTAAAGTATGAGGTCGTTTATCGGGTGAAATGCTTTATTAGGAGGATCTGAAGTTCATTCAACGCTGGGAGGAGACCTGTAATAAGATACAATACAATACATTATTTTTCATACTGCTTTCATGATCTAGATGAGGCGGGCATTCCCATGCTCAGCTTTATAAATTCATTTTTCTGTACATAGAACAGACAATCGTCTGATGGTAGACTGATAATTTTGATGAAATTATCATCCTTTGGGTAGGATGATTATCTGCTGCAATGATGTACATGTCAATGTCTTTATCTTTCCTGAATATATATCACAGCCCGGATGGATGAAACTAGATCCGGGGTCTTCAATCTCGTCCGATCTTCACTCTAAGTACAAGTCGATCCATGTGAGAATTGTTCTGAAGTCGAACATGGAAAGACATCGCTTGATTACCGGTCAATGAGGTAAACCGTTAACAAGCACGAGAGGAATCACCGATAATGATAATGACCCTCAAGGTACTGCAGTACAATTCACGTGGTGTGAATAAAGGACTTGGCGTCGAACACCACGTAAAATCTTTTGGTCGAAGGTCATTGATGTATACCTGTCGCTGGAAGTGAGAAACTTGCCATTGAGGCATGCAAGCTTCAAAGTACTGAAGGGGTTGTTCCTTGATCAACTTCTTGGATAACGAGCTGATGTTGACAAGAAGCGATCCGTCAAAGGAGGGCCTTAATGAATCCCACATCAGTGACACGGAACGGAGCAAATGATTTTGATGGAGGTGAAAATGATCTGATGACATATGATTCAGGGTGGCGGTCATGAAAGGATGAAGGATAATGTATGGCAGTGGATGGGACACGGTTGACTTCTCTGAACGACTTCTCTTGAACATATCACGACACTTATGCGATGGATCGGTAGCATTACCCCAAATATGGATGGTATGGCGAGACCATGGTGATGTGACCGGTGAATGAAACAACCCAACCCGACTGTGGTACGTAGGAAAAGCGTCATGTTCAAGAGCGACTTGCTACCATCAAAGTTTTCTTGAGTTTCTCCCAATTTTTCCCCAGCCATTGCTGACTAGTACCTCTTTATTTTTGTCAAGCTTGAGGAGGATAACATATGCTTGTTCTATAACTTGCCCTTCGGGCAAGCCCATCGCTATGTTTTAACGAGCCTAGCGATAGTGAAACTCGTTCTCGTCTAAAGACAAGTTTGTCGCTATTTAATGTTTTTTAACGAGTCTAACGACAAAGATAACTCGGTCCTTTTCATTTTTAGAGAGTCTGAAAAGGTACGTAAAGTCAACTCCGAAAGTCCTTTTTCGTCATCTAATTCCTTAAGTCCGAAAAAGTATAAAACAATACAGAAGGGATGAGTTTTCGATAGTTTTAACGAGCCGAACAAAACAAGCGCTCGATCTTTTTGTGCAATAATCCCTCAGGTCCAAAAAAGATTAAAATCTAGAGGAGGGATAGCACTTCCGGTCGCTTTAACGAGCTGGAAGGCCAAAACTCGGCAATCTTTTCATATTTTACGAGTCAGATGAAAAGAGCTTAAATAAGACTTGTCTTTTGAGGAACGAGTGATAAAACGGGTTAGCAGTTGATTCCAGGTACGGGTTGGAATTTTCCAATCACGGCAGTGTCACAAGGATGGCCAGTGAAATCACTCTTCGCAATTGTTCCTCAAAATGGGTAAACAATCATATGGGGGTGAATGATCGGCCAAATGAAAAGTGGAGGTGACAGTGCAAACACGACCAAGGCTTTAATGGCTGATGATATTACCTTCACTGTGGTTATTTACCGGGATAGTTCATTTTTTAACGAGCTTAAACGCGGGTGGAAACATTTGCTCGATCTTATGTTTATTTTTTAACGAGCATGAACTATGTGCTAAAACTGCTCGGATCTTGCGTTTATTTTTTAACGAGCATGAACTGTGTGCTAAAACTGCTCGAAAACCCAGTCATATGATAAGAATGTCTCATTGAAGATGCTATTTTTTATGGAGCTTCATCTTACAAAGCTTTGCTCCGTATCCTTTCGTTATGCAAGTTCGGAAACGACTAATCCTACGAGTTTAAAGGGTTAGACCTACAGGTTTAAAGGGAGGACCTAAAAATTTAAAAAATAAATAGCCGCCCCTTGCTTGTACTCCAAAAGGTTTGCATGCCCCCAGGCATAAAGTACGATTTCAAGGTTACCCCTTCTTAGTCCAATAAAACATTTGTTTTACCGGGAGAGGCCTATCTCTTTCAGGTTACCCAAAGATTGTTCTATTAATCTTTCAAACAAAACACTTCTTCGGTGGTGTCTACCGAGATAGACAAAGGTGAATGACCTCAGTGCCAAACACGTAGCTTTGACAAAAGAATCTTATTCTAGAATAACCCCTCTCCAGCAAGGGCGGGGTACAGACTAGTCATATTCTCCCGCGGAAACCTACTCTATACCCAAAGTTTTCCTGCCGAAGCAGACCAGGACGCATGCCCCCTGGGCTCCAGTCATATCCTCCCGGATTACTCGCGCTCATCAGGAGGACGGACCGTGGGTTGAGACATTTCTTGCATGAAGAGACCATTTAGGGATGGTATATGACTATTTTCGATGCGTGATCCAGGAAATGAAAGCTGGTCTACGAGCTTGACCACTCTTCCTTTGTGCGGAAAACACATTACTCTAAAGAGTGAGGAGACGATGGCTCCCATGCAATATATATACTCTCGTCCAAGGAGTAGTTTATAATCCAAGGGTCCTTGAACGACCATCACGTTCATTTGAACGGTCTTCCCTTTCAGTGTGATAGGCACATTGGGGAGGATCCCTAAAGGTCGACTAGTTCCTTTATCAAAGCCTGTCAGATTTCTCATTTCAGGCAAAAGCGCTGGCGAACCAAGCGCTTTCCAAGAAATAGAGGAAAGGATACTCACAGATGCCCCCTCATCAATGATGGTGCCAGCCATTACCATTCTGTATATTTGAACGATAATTCTGAATGGTATGCTTGCTGGCAACTGGGGTCTGCCTAGTTGGTTCCAGTCGAACGAGACAACTAGGTTGCTTGGTGGTGGGACCGGATAGACGGCCGGGTATGACTCTGACGAAGTTCCTTCCTGCGATAAAGGAATGGGCAAATTGCCCCCTTGTTCGTCGGAGTCTGTGTCGACGAAGAGAATTTGGACGGTGTCATCTTTATTCTCCTCTGTGATGGTATCATTCGAAGATAGAGCCTCTGAAGGCAAAACCGGGTCAACTGCCGCCTCAACCTTTTGACTTTTGTCAGGTATGGATTCAGACGGTTCATCTTCAATGATAGGTGCTTCGGCTGACCACCTGAGTGGGCCAGCCGGGTTCTCAACTGGTGAAGGACTTGGCAGGAGTTTTTGATATCCAGGAGGAAGTTGCACTGGTAAAACCGGGCGATCTTCCAAAACTCTTTTCGCCTCGTCTAAGAAGGGACAATGGTGGATGGCATGGTCACCTTCACACAGTTTGCAGGGAAATCTAGCTTTCCCTCTCTGTCCTGTGGCTTCACTTTCACTAGTTGACGGTGTGCTGTCAACATGGCTATCAGAGGTTGACGCCACCGAATTGTGCAAACGGGGAGACCAGTCCCTTAGTATCCGAGGGATGCAGGGACAATCTCTGTGGAAGTGATCTCCCTTGCATATGACACATGGCGATTTAGGCCTAGTCAGTGTTGTGTGTGGATTTTTGTCAGACGACACTTGTTTGCCCCCAGTCGCTTTTAGCTCCTTCTTCTTCTTCTCTTTCTTCTTCTTTTCCTTCTTCTCTTTAGGAACTTGGTTTTTTGTTTTACTAGTTCCGTCAAGCGAAGAGGAAGGAGGAGAGGAAGAATTAGATGAAGTAGAAGGCTGGTGGGTAACTCTGGTCTGGTCTAACTGTTGATTCGACTGTTCAGGAATAGTGGTGTTCTGAACGACATTGGTTGAGAAGAGCCAGACTGGAAAGCCAATTTTCAGTCCTGGAAGCGACAATGTGGCCGTCTGGGGCGCACCAACATCTCCCCAAGAGGAGAAGGGACTAGGATTTCCACCAAGGGGAATTCCTTGGTTGGTGTGCTCCATTTTCTCAACCTAAAGATCAACGTAGGAAAAAGGGGTGATTGTTCCGTTTAAAATAAATTTTAATGACGCTTTAGACACAACTTGCTTTTTCAATTTTAAAGAGTCGAGAAAAAGCTAAAGATGACTCTAGTCTCCTTCGATGTTTTAACAAGCTCGAAGTGACAAATGCTCGGATGGACTTTTTCCGTTATAGAGTCTGAAAAAGGCCAAAAGGAACTGCTCTGGAGTTCTAGGTAGAGGGTGTGCCAAACTTTTCGCAAAACCGCAGAATACTTTTTAAGGTACGGGCGGTCAATCTTCCTGAATGCTGTGTTAAGTGCATTGCGATCAGTAGGGCGGTCGACACGGCTTCCTAAGGATAAAGGTTTTATGCCTATAGGGGTCTCCCAATATATACTCGACGGTACGTGGGAGCACAATCCGTACTGGCGCTATCGTCCCTCAGGAGGAATTACCCACCATTAGCGAGATCAACAGTCACCAGGCTTTATGACGCTGGAACACGTCTCTAGCCTAGACCTCTATGTTGTGCGTTATGTTACAAAGCGTTGTTAAGTTCATTCAATTTATTTTAGGTTGATCTTTTTAGAAGTTTTCCTTTTGAGGTTCACCATGAGATGTATGATACAATTCCTAAATGCAGTCTAAAGATGATAAGCAAGCTTTTATATCTTTTCAACCATGAAAATCCTAGCTACAAAGGGAAAAGAAAGACACCATCTTTTCTCAAAGAGCAATCAGCACACTCTAATGCACTTTTCCTAAATCAAGCATGCAAACTATCAAGATGCAAATGCACAATGCAGGTGTTTGTTTTCTGCTCTCTTAATATTGATGCCTAAAAAGAAAGCTTTTTGCACAACTTTGAATTTGCTTTTAAAAGACAAATACAAACAAGTTTACTTTTTCAAAATCAGAAAGGGTAGAAGAGATTACAACACTTAACGATTTTCGAAATGAATACTTGTTTTGACACTTAAAAGAGACAAACTCAAACCAAAAGCAAAATTAAATGTATAATCAACTGTAAACAGCCAATGAACTCTCTCCTAAGATCACAATCAATAGATCTGAATCAAGGGCTACAGGATGACTATTTCACTCTTGCAAAGGAAAACTGTAAATGACGCCACAAACACATAAAAACATTCACAGTCTTTTTGTACAAAAGGAGGCGGAATTTAAGCAGAGAAAAGGAGTTATCAGATAGGTACCTATGCTGGTTACAGGCTGCAAAAATCAGAGATCAAAACAGGGCAAAACAGAGCAGAGAACCCCAGCTGCACAAGGCCTAACTGGATCAACGCACCCTCAACACAGAGGTTTTGACATTCAGCGCAAGTAGCCTTCACGGGACCTGCGTTGAAATGCAGAACCTCTTCACAGGGACTGCGCTGAAGGAGAAACGAGAGTTCCTCACTGGGTTCTGGGTCACAGTTTGCTATTTAATCTACAGTTCAGGCCAAATCAAAGCAACAAGCAAGGTACAATCAAAGGGATGCTTTGAGGGAGGACTAAGATCTATCACAAAGGATCGTCAAATCATTTGTGAGTCCATTGTTCAGATCATAGACAAATCCAGTGATTGGATCAAAGCAACAGCTGTCTACTTTGCATCTGAGAGTAGCAGATGCAGTTTGATTGTTGTTGTTAAGTCTATGAAACAAACAATGATAGAGACACAAATAAAATGACTAAACAGATCTCCCCAGCGGAGTCGCCAATTTGTTGTGGGGAAAAATGCCTATGCAGGACGATCCTATCCACCTAAGGTGTGACAATGCCTTAGCAACAAATAGAAACAGCTATTCTAGTATTCTTCCTTTATGAATTAAGAATGAAGAGAGATGGATGGACTAACCGGTGTCTTCCGTTTGTCCCTCGATCCGGTTTCTCTTCTCTTTGAGAGTTCCCAGCTACTTGCCTTCTCGCTTGCCCAGCTTCAACAGGTCCCTGCAAGATCACAAGAAGAGAACACTACACAAAGACATAGATTCATATTCATAACTAGTTCAGGATTAGAAATAAACTAAACATACTAATGCAATCATACATCAAAGATACATCAGTATATAGGAGAAACCAAGATAGCTTTATTGATGAATAACAAAGTTCAGGAAGAGATACAACCCAGAGGGCTCCAATCCAGCATCTCCTTCCCAGCAAATGAAATTTCTATCTTCACCTTCCTTCAAAGCATTAAGCACCCAATGATTCCAATCTCAAACCAATAGCAATTCTTTGCATTAACAAAATTCCAGCCTCTAGATCTCATGGAGGAGAGATCCATATATAGATGTTTGGAGAGAGGATGAGTCAGCTTGAGATCTGACTAGTGTCCTCTCCCTCTGTCAGTTCTTGCTTCCACTTGGAGACTAAGAGCCTCTTACTCATCACTAGTCGAATTCCTTGAGGCAAGTGTCATTGGAGAAGATTTTGGAAGCTTCCAGGGTCTTTCCACCTCGTTGAATGAACTTGCCATTTGTCACTTCTCGCTCAGCACACCCTGGTAGTGCTTCTACCTGCGTTGCAGTGCACCTAGCTAGTGCAATCTCTGCATTTCAGCGCAGACAGCTAGTGGAGCCTCTGAATTGATCCTGAATTGACTTGTTTTTGAGCAGTTTCTGGTGGAGAACTTCTGTGAATTATTGCGGTTTGTTAGCCTTGTTCCTCTAGGGGTAGGAACAACATGTTTAGGGACTTTGGATCCCTTGGATTATGGACATTTCATGCTCAATGCTGTAAGGCACAAAAATGTCTATAACAGCGTTCATAAGCCCTCTCTGCCCTGCGTGTCTCTGGAGCCACCTGGATCAGTTTACAGGTACTTCTCAAGTGTATTAAGTACGAGAAGGAGTGACAGGATCGATACAAGGGAGATGAGAGGAAAGCAGAACTACAAGTAGGTCTTCTCAATTTTCATATTATCTATTGTTTATAGGAAAATATTAAAACACTTTAAACTATTGTTCTATATATGGCTACTTATCTAGGGAATTAGTATTTATCCGTAGATACCAAATTCTCCAAAACACAACCTCTCCTTCCAAATGAACGTGTCCTTTGTGATGCAGGAGAATCTAGCACTGTTCATTAAAGGAGGAATCCAAAGCGAAGGAAGAAAGGAGGACGTGGACCATCGAAACTAAACCAGATAAATCTGTTAAAATAAACCTAATTTGATGGAATGAATAAAGTCTCTAGAAGACTTAATTAAATGTAATTTGCCATATATATGCATATAAAGAGATTAGTTGATATATTTTAGGAGAGGATTGATCGGATTCTTTCAGTGATTTGATCCAATATTCCTGTAACAATGAACCTGCGTGTTCTATATACACATCGTGAGCATATAGAGGGAGAGAGAGAGAGTGACCAAAATGTAACTGATGGGAGAACTTGTGTCTAAGGCTGAAATGCCTTAGATTGTAACTATTATGTATAATATAGAAAAGTGTGTGTTAAGTGTTGAATTGATGTGCCTGTGTATTATTGTATGAATAGTCTGCATGTGTGTATTCCATATATAGAGTTGAATCCATTGTTGCAAGTTCGATCGACCATCGATCACTGTATGGATCGATGGCAATCTAAAATTTCAATTATATGAGTGATATTGTGCATAAACGGAGTATGGCAGAGACCCGTGTTAAAGCGCAGAATCCATAGAATGGCGGATGAAATCAATTCAAGAGGAACAAACAGTCGAGAATACACAGCAGCTGTTAGATCTCATAGATCAATGGCGGAGGCGACAAAGAATGAGAATCGTTGGATCGTTAGATTGACAGTTATCGCAAGCTTAGATGCGTGAGCGTTAGCGCGAGAGGAAAATGGTTTCGTAACAGTGGAAGTGGTTTCCGGGCGAGCAAATAGTGGTAAGCATATCGAAGGGATTGGACCCGATTCCATTCATATCACGACACATAGCAGCGAGGAGGAGAGAGGAAACCACTTATCGAGTGGTTAATCCTTGCGCTACTTTTCCACCCGATATCTATTACAGCCATCGGATCCATTGGGTGCAGATCGACAATGGAGGATAGACGTGCAAGTTTGAATATTCGGAGTGAATATTGACTGTTATATCGGGGAAAGTAATGAACGACGAAGATCAGTTTGACCAACGATCGACAAAGGAACAGCGTAGTGCTGTGGAAGGACTGGAACGTGTGGACCCGCCGATAATTATGAACCCAGATGTATAATTTTTGAGATCTGGCTTTGTGTTCAGACAAGGTTTTTCCTTTGTATTTGCCTTGTTCCCGTGTATTTCCGATATATATGATGCCCGGGTTTTTTAAATTAAAAAAGTGAAAGATAACGCTTCTGATAACAAAATGGGCTCATAACCCATAGGTCCCAGGATCGATTACTTATAAAGAAAGGGGAAATTGGTTTACCCCTAAAATCTCCTTTCATCTTTTAGTATCAGAGCAGGGAAAGGAAAGAATTTTTCTTGCGAAAAGGAGGAAGAGTTTGCAAGCAGAAGGAGAAGAGGTACAGTTGTTGAAGTATGGTGAGTTTATGGTCTTTATTGTCATGCAGATAGTGGTAGTGGAAGCTGAGAAGACTTGCAACAACCTAGGGCAAGGAGTGCTCAATTGGTTCCAGAGGAGAGAACCAGAAGGATGCCAAAAGACTAAAGCTTAGAGGAGAAAGCTCGGTGAGGTATCGTGTAGTAGAGAAGACTATTACTGCAGAGATTGGTTGCAGCTCACAGAAGATCATGAAGGAAGTTCCACTGAGAAGTGGGTAGAATTACTAAGGACAAGGAGAAGCATATGACTAGGAGGTCATAAATTTTTGTGCCTCGGGAGTCTGATGCAGGAGCATTTGACACTCTTCATTAAAGGAGGAATCCAAAGTAGAGGAAGCAAGGAGGATGTGGACCATCGAAACTAAACCGAAGAAATCTGTTAAAATAGACCTAATTTGATGGAATTAATAAAGTCTCAAAAAGACTTAATTAAATGTAATATTCCATATGTATGCATATAAAGAGATTACTTGAGAGATTTGAGGAGAGGATTGATCGGATCCTTTCAGTGATCTGATCCAATATTCCTGTAATGATGAACCTGTGTGTTCTATAAATATATCATGAGACAAATAGAGGGAGAGACAAAGAGTGACCAAAATGTAACTGATGGGAGAACTTGTGTCTAAGGCTGAAATGCCTTAGATTGTAACTATTATGTATAATATAGAAAAGTGTGTGTTAAGTGTTGAATTGATGCACCTGTGTATTACTGTATGAATAGTTTGTGTGTGTTTATTCCATATATAGATTTGAATCCATTGTTGTAGGTTCGATCGACCATCAATCAATGTATGGATTGATGGCTATCTAAAATGTCAATTATATGAGTGATATCGTGCATAAACCGAGTATGGCAGAGACCCATGTTAAAGCGTAGAATCCATCAAATGGCGGATGAAATCAAGTCAAGAGGAACAAACGGTCAAGAATACACAGCGTCCGTTAGATCTCATAGATCAATGGCAGAGGTAACAAAGAATGAGAACCGTCAAATCGTTAGATAGACGGTTATTGCAAGCTTAGATGTGTGAATGTTAGCGCGCGAGGAAAATGGTTTCGTAACAGTGGAAGTGGTTTTTGGGCGAGCAAATAGTGGTAAGCGGTATCGAAGGGATTGGACCCAATTCCATTCATATCACAACACATAACAGTGACGAGGAGAGAGGAAACCACTTATCGGGTGGTTAATCCTTGCGCTACTTGTCCACCCGATATCTATTACAGCCATCGGATATATTGGGTGCAGATCAAAGGTGGAGGATAGACGCGTAACTTTGAATATTCAGAGTGAATATTGATCGTTAGATCAGGGAAAGTAATGGATGGCCGAGATCAGTTTGATCGGTTATCGGTGAAGGAACGGTGTAGCGCTATGGAAGGACTTGAAGGTGCAGACCCACCAATAATTATGAACCCGGATGTATAATTTTTGAGATCCGGCTTTGTGTTCCGGCGAGGTTTTTCCTTTGTATTTCCCTTGTTCCTGTGTATTTCCAATATATGTATTGCTCAGGTTTTTTAAAGAAAAAGTGAAAGATAACACTTCCGATAATGAAATGGGCTCATAACCCATAGGTCCCAGATCGATTATTTATAAAGAAAGGGGAAATTGGTTTACCCCCAAAATCTCCTTTCATCACTTTGGGTATTGGGGAAAACCGTATAAATAAAGTTATAATACCTCACCTTAGGCATTGATCTCAGGCATTGGGCACAAAGAAGAATTAAAAGTTCACAACTTGTGAACTTGAAGAGATAGAGGAAGCTGAAGGTCTAGCAGATGACGAAGGTGTAGCAGAAGTCGAAGGCTGAGTAAAGAAGGAAGTAGAAGACAGAGTGGGAGAACAATCTTTTGACCCAATTCATCTTGGAAGGTTCAAACTCAAACTGAAGCCATAACGTAGACAGCGACCTGTTGCAAAGACTACAAGGATGGGACTTGGTAAAGAAGTCCTTGGAAGCAGTATAATACAAACAAACATTTCTTGACAAAGTAAATCTATAGGGTCGGAGCCCTTGGGGTTGGTGCCTCAAAATAGGAAGGATTGGTGTCCTTGGAGTTGGTGTTCCTAAATTCAAGGTCTTTTCCATGGTAAGATAGGGTCGGAGCCCTGGAGAGTGGAGCCTCATCAAAATCAAAGTTGGTGCTTGGCAAAATTCATCAGATATTGTATTCAATCTTTTTCTATATTTGATAAAATTATTTCTTTGATTAAAATTGTAGAGAATCTAAACTGGTAATAATAACAATTGAAAAGAAATATTGATTCACCCCCCTCTCAGTATTTCCAACACATATATTGAATAGCTTGCACTACCCTTCCAACCAATAGATCTTTAAGAACTAATAAATTGGGTGTATGGTTACAGTAAGTTTTCAAATTTAGAGTGGGGATGGAAACAAAGTACAAGTATGATGTGATGTGATGTTGAGGGCAAATTTATTCCTACCAAGTGTTCAATGGGAAGGAAATGTTTTATGGGATGGAGAAGGTTTTCATGAGATGAATGAGAAAATATGAGAGAGAGGATAAGATGAAGAATATAGGAGATTAAGAAAATAAGGAGAATGAGATAAATGGAGAAGGAGTATGTGAGGGATAACAACAATACGTTAATGAAATGTTGTGTTCCCGGATTTATTTTCATTTTTTTCTTTTGTTGTTGGGTTTTGATGCTTCATTGTTTTTCCTTTTTTGTGGCATGGGTTCTTGCCCATTCTTTGTCTTTTTTCATATTTTCCACGCAGCATTGGTTGGGTTTTATTGTGATGATATTCTCCCTTTTGGGATGTTCATGGGCTTGTGTTACCTGGGGTTATATTTTAGCGGTCCTGCGTGCCTAGAACATCTTTGTATATCTATTACCCATTGTTTTCCTAGGGTTTATTACTCAAACCCTTTTTTGTCACTTTTATGCTTCTCGTATCATACATGTGTTAGTTGGGTTTGCATACACACTTGGTGTGTCTACAAAATCTAATTCTATTCCATGTTTACATAATAAATTTACAATCCTTTTTCTTCGAAAAATAAAAATAAAAATGAAAAGTGAAAGTGTATAAAATAGGAAATATGAAAAGTTAAGATAAATGAATGGCTAATAAAGTAGAGAGTTGGGTTAGTGGTAAAAATAATGGGATAATGGTAGAAGAATATCAAAACAAAAATGATTTTATGGAGACAAGATTTTAATACAAATAATGGATATAAAATACACACCATATTCTAGAAATAAACTCTAAAACCAAAATCCATCATCGTAATGAAAAACTTAAACAATGAAAAAGAGTGGCCTCCTCTTCCTATAGAATATGTTCTACTTACCCATGGATTTTGTAAACCATGTTATTTTGAAATGGAAAAGGGGATAACTCTCGGTGGAAAGGCACCCATAAAAAAGATAAATATGGGAATTCACTAATAGAAAAGCATGTTTTTTCTCATAATATAGTCTCATGGTATATTATCAATTCAATAAAGATTGGAGTTCATTTTTTTTGTTTTGCTGCAATATGTCTCTGGTGCATGGTGTCATATTATAATTTATCTTTATGATGTTCCTCTGCAATATTTTTCTTACACATCATGCCCTATTCTCAATTCTTTTTATATTATTTTTCTGCAATATTTCTCTCACACATTGTGACATATTCATTTGTCATTCATGAAGTTACATTTCTTAAACAACTTGGATCACACCAACAATAATGAATTAAGTTTCATGATAACTCTACAGTTAAGCTCATTTCGGCCAAAGTAGTACTTGAATGGGTGACTTTTTGGGAATTTTTGGTTTTTATTCTTTTGTCGCTCTCTAAGTCTCATTCCTCCAACAATCCAGATCAGTGGTGTCATAGTGGTCTACTCTTATATATTATTTTCGCATGTCCCCAACAAGGTCAGGGTACAAGGAGCTTAGATTCAAACTATTGAAACTTTTACAAGATCACCCTCACCGACCCCAATAGCCTCACATCGAGGTTGAAAAGAAAAATAACATAGTAGGAGATACTGTCAAATTGTTACTAAAGGAGGCTCTTACAGGACAGACAAGTGAGATGATGGACGGTTTCTTCGAGATCCTCTAACAACTCCCAACAACGGTCGAAAAAGCTTCAACAAGCAAATATTTTGGAAGCTCGACACCCTTGCAAGTACAAGTCAATTTTGATATCCCCCTATTCAAAGGAAAAATAGATGCAGAAGCTTTAGAAAAAATCGTGAGTCTACTAGAGGACTATTATGTGGTCCAAAATTTTTCTGATAATGAGAAAATCACCTTCGCACTACTAAAATGTTTTCCCCATGTTAAATATTGGTGGCAAGTTTACTAGGAGAGACTAAATGAAGATGAGTCTAGGGGATATGATAGATTCCCAACCTAGGCCATTTTTGTGAATGCTCTCAAGGAGTAATTATACCCTGTAGGATACTATGAATACCAGTACATGAGGTGGACCACACTACAACACGAAAGGGACCGAGCAGTACCAATGTTCACAAATATATTTCATACCTTGCACACCAAGCTCAGTATTAAAGTCTCTTAGCGAGATATGGTGTTAAAGTATTGTGGTTGTTTGCACATATATATCTAGACATAAATGTAGCTCCTCGAAATCTCTTTAATTGGTGCATCAGAGAGATATCCTATCAAAATAAAGAAAAAATTTAAACAAAAGAGCAAGACTTTAGATCTGCAATTCCTTTACAGTAGAAGCAGGGCAAAGGACAAGCCAAGGTGAACCTCCCCAGGACAACCCAAATAAGCCAAAAACAAATAATGGTTATGGAAAGTCAAAGGAAGACAATGGGAAGTGGTGTAATATCCACAAAAGTGTGAAAAATTGGAAGCCCAAATTTTTACTACAATAATTGATTAAGTTCCTTCTATTTGTTAATTACTGAACAAATTATTTACTGCATCCTATAGAAAATATTGAAACTAATACATTGTAGCCTTCACCAATTAAATTAAATGTGGAAACAAGAAACTGAGCAAGAAATAAATACATAACACATGGCACTGTTATTTTTGGGCAAATGTCCCCAGAAAAAACCAATGTGGGAAAACTAGTGTAGCAGTTGAAGGTTTGTATTATTAAGATGTAGTTTTCTGAATACAATCTTTGGATACCTTGTTGGATATCCAATACAGAGAATCTGACTGGTAGAATATTAGTGAGAAATACCTCACACTATCACTGGCAATCCAACACTGATCCAACAATTGAATGGCCATTCCCTAGCTAACTCTATGCAGTTTCTATGCAATCACTACGCTGCTCTACATTGCAGCTTCTGGGAACTGCGTCACTCCTCCCAGTTGATCGATTTTCCTTTGAGACTTCGAATTCTAACCTCCCAATATCATACTCTAGCTTCTGGCTCTAGAAATTAATTCACCAACAAATTTATGGATTCCCTCTAAGGCTCTACACTGCCTTTGTGTGGCCCTACGCTACCCAATGTGGTCTCTGTGCTACCTCTTCTGGATCTCTCTCTTCCTCCTCTATAATGTATTCCTGGATCAGAAAACTCTCCAACCGGAACTATCCCTACCCCTCACTACAAGAAATAACTTTGATCTTCTCTCTATCAATTGTTGTGTTGCCTTCTATGAGAAATCCGATCTCTTGATCTTTCTCTGATGTGTTTTCCAAATGCCTATCAAAGTCCTTATAATCCTCCAGTTAAGTAATCAACGACCCAGATTAGGTTATAACCAATGGCTCAGATCATTTGGACTCGATATCCATCTTCTTCTAGAAGTTTCACCCTTAGTTTGATTAATACCCTTTAATTTTTTTTAATTTCATAAGTTTAGACTTAGGCTCCCATTAAAAATAATTAATTATTTTAATAAAACTGTCTCCGAGTAGAATTTCCCAAAATGATTTCTGGGTATTGTGGAATACATGTGTCCTAGCCTCACTACAAATTTTGAGGCTTAGATAACATCTGATGGTACCATAAATCAACACTCTATCTTAGCAAGGAATGTGCTCAAGTAATGCAACCTGCTGAAGCATCACCCTTCTCTGTAACATCTCCCTCTGCACTATTGTTGTATGACATCACTACCCACCAACTACTATGAAAATATTGCATCTTCACTACTGCTGACCCTGCCACTACCAAAGCTGTATCTATACTACAATCCTCACAAATTTTGGATTTGTATTGTTGTTGGCCCTGTCACTACCAACACTGCATCTACACTACAACCTTATCCAACTGTTTTTGCTACTACATCAACAATGGAAAATCATCCAAAATTATTGAACATGTGTTCAACATGATGCATTTATTGCTAGACTTATGATTGTTTCTAGTCTATGCATTGACCCTCTGAAGCCTCTCTGTTGCAGCTCACTCTACATTGTGCCAACTACACTACTGCCAACTTTTCTCTGCACTGCTTAGTCTATGGCGCTCCTAGCCACCACATTTGTCACTCTGACACTCTTCTACATCAATTGATCATGGTCCATCTTGGTACTTCTAATATGGTCTCTCGTAGCAAGGTGTTGATCCAAGAGGTGGACTCCTCAAGGATCCTTCCCATATGCAGTTCTTTCAAACTATAGTACTAGATCACCCTACCTCTCCCCTGGTGGTACTTGGGAAACCATCATAAACTCCTCCTCCTTGATCTTTGCAGATGCAGCCTTCAGTTCATGCTCCTTTTCCTTTTCCTTCTTCTTGAGGGGACATTGTGTAGCATACTGACCAAATTCACCACACCGAAATCACTTGATCTTCGAGACGTCCTTCTTATTTATTCGTTGCTTCTGCTGCCCCTTGGGTGCAAGGGCTACATTTTCTTCCCCCTCCTTAGGCTTCGTCCCACTGTTGCTGCTGCTATCAAGTTTGCACTTGACTATGTCTCTTCTCATCTCCAATAAGAAATGATAAAAATAGAATCCAGAAATTCCAGCTTAATTTGTCCTTGAATTAAACTGAGAATTAAAATCAAATTCTATTCTCATAGCAGCTTGTAATATTTAACTAGAGTGATTTGACTTAGTTAACTTAGGAATTTCGAGTTGGAATTCTTTCTGAGGTCATGTAGATATTCTCCTTATATTATAGAGGTCCAGGATGAGTTAATTGTGATTTGTAATTAGATAAATCAATTTATCGAGTTAAGTTCAGTTAAATTAGTTCCAAACTGTTTGAGGAACTAATAGTGAGTTAACAGTCAGTTGGTGCACTAATGCATTAACTAGTGCTACTCTAGTTAACTGAAGATTTCGTCATTGGAAACTCGTGCATGTCGATTCAGAGAAAGACCCAGTTGAGACTAAAGTGCAAGGACAGTGTACTCTCAGTTGTATGATTTACTGAGTTGTAAATATCATGCATGCAATCAGTTGATGATTGCGTGGTGAGGATTTCCCTTTAAATACAGACTAATTCTCTCATGAATTGTGCAAAGAATTAGAAGCTTGGAGGCTTGGAAATTTGGCTAAGTATTGGCCAAAGTAATTCATCAGGTGGAGTATAGGAAATACTTGTACAGGTTAAGCTCAAGGTTGAGCAAAGCATATTGTATTTATCAAAATTCTTTGACCAAGGGAACAAGGAAATAAGGACTTGGAGAGCAGGAGAACTGGCTAAGTTTTGGCCAAGAGTTTGCTTGTGAGTTTAAGATTAATTTTACTGAGTGTTGGGATTGTTAATGTGAGAACAAGCATTGTATTGTCATCTTGGATTTCTGATTAATGCAATACAAATAGTTGGGTTTTGAATTGTGGCTTTCCCTAGATATTTATTATGTTATGTGCCATTGATTTATCTTCTTCTTGTTATTATTGTTTTCATTAATCTATTGGCTTCCATTGGTTGAAAGTAGAAGTAGATTCTTGTCCTGTGCTTTAGTACATTGCATGAGCTTATGAATATATAGGAAATTATATAGAGTGGCCCATATCCATTCCCGATCCGACAATCTCCTTCTGCCCAAGATAATCTGGACAAACACTTTCCATTCTTTTGAGACTGAATTCAGGGCCAACCTCACCATCTCGGTAGGCTGAGGTGTTGACCCCGTAGCTTCCAATGAGTCTCAGATTTCCTAGAGCTTCATTAGGAATGGATCAATGCATTCCCCCTTTTTCATCTATGAAGATCTCATCTTCTACTCCAATTACATCTTCCACTGCTCATAAGATCCTTCATATAGCCTGGCCAATGTTGCCCACATCTATTAGGCACTATCATTGTCAGCAATGTGATATTTCACTCCGTCGAGGATCAATCGTTTGGCCTTCACCATTTTAGCCTTGTACGTTTTGATCAGATCTAGATCTGTGGGTACAACTACCACACTGTCAACATAGGTTTTGAAATCATTCTCATCTAGAAGGCATGAGATCCTTGCCTTCCATATCACATAGTTGGATGCACCTTCCAACCGATCCTAATCTCTTAACTCACTAGCTTTCATCTCTGCCAACGAAATGTCAAATTTCCTCCTCTCTCCTTTAGGCAGCACTAGGCTAGCCTACGCACTCCTTGATGGAGTTAGTAGATCTGCTCCTCTCTGTTGCTACTCAGCAAATGATAATTTAGACTTCTTGACAGGAAGTCTTCTAAGGAAGAGTTCCATTAAAAGTGCCCCCTTCCTTCTGAAGCTTTTATTCCCCAGCGACTACTATAGAAAAACTACATATCACTAGAAAACTACTATGCCCTAATGCTTCTGCGTCGCTTCGTCTGACACTGGAAAACTTCAATCTTGAAATACTTCTCTCTTTTGACTCACTCAGAGAGAGATTTTGCCATGAAGATTTTTCATTGTTGGCCTAGACTACACAATCCTTCTAGGGATTCGATTTTTTCCCTATACATCACTTCGAATTCCCTCATTCTCTTCAGCTTTGAGCTCTTATAATTCTTCTCCCTCGTTTCACCTGCAACTTTGATACCATGTGAAAATTTAGAAGCTCAAATTTCTACTGCAGCAACTGATTAAGTTCCTTCTATTTGTTAATTACTGAACAAATTATTTACTACATCCTACAGCAAATACCAAAACTAGTACAATTTAGCCTTCACCAATTAAATTAAATGCAGAAACAAGAAACTGATCAAGAAAGAAATACACAACACATGACATCGTTATTTTTGGAAAAATGTCCTCGAAAAAACCCAATGTGGGAAAATCGATGCAGCAATTGAGGGTTTGTATTATTAAGTAGTAGTTTTATGCATACAATATTTTAATGCCTTGATTCCAATCCAATATAGAGAATCTGACTAGAAAAATGTTATTGAGAAATACCTCACACTATCACTAGAAATCTAACATTGGTCCAGCAATTGAATCGGCAGCTCCTAGCTGCCTCTGCACAATCACTGCGTTGATCGACATCATACCTTTTGGGAACTATGTCACTCCCCCCGTCTAATCGATTTTCCTCCAAGAATTCGAATTCTGCCCTCCTAGTCTCACAACCCATCTTCTAGCTCTGGAAATCAATTTTCCAGTGAATTTTTATATTCCCTCTAAGGCTCTACATTACCTTTGTGGGGCCCTACACTGCCTAGCATGGCCTCTGTGCTACCTCTTCTGGATCTCTCTCTGCCTCCTCTGAAATGTATTCCCAGATCAAGAAACTCTCCAACAGGAACTATCCCTGCCCCTCAATGCAAGAAATCACTTTGATCTTCTCTCTAGTAACTGTTGTGATGCATTCCCTGAGAAATTCGATCTCTTGATCTCTCTTCGATGTGTTTTCCAAATTCCCATCGAAGTCCTTATAATCCTCCATTTGAGTAATCAATGGCCCATATTAGATTCCAATCAATGGCTCAGATCATCTTGACTCAATCTCCATCTTCTTCAAGAAGTTTCGTCCTTAGTTTGATTAATACCCTTTAATTATTTTAATTTCCTAAGTTTAGACTTAAGCACCCATTAAAAATAATTAATTAATTTAATAAAATTGTCTTCGGGTGGAATTTCCCAAAACGATTTATGGGTATTGTGGAATACATGTGTCCTAGACTCCCTACAAATTTTTAGGCTTAGAGCACATTTGATGCTATCCGAAATAAATAACTACATTTCATTATTGATTGTGCCAGCCAAAAGAACCTAATATCAGTCGATGTTGTTAAGATATTGAAGCTACCAATAATGTCACACCCCCAACCATACACAATTGGTTGGTTGAGTCATGGACAAGACATCCATGTTAGCCAGCAGTGTCACTTGTCCTATGACATCAAGACCTTCTCAAATAAGGTATTATGTGATGTTGCACCACTTGAAGTTTGTGATGTTTTGTTAGAGCAACCTTATATGTGGAAAATTTATGTTTTGTATGAGTCTCAACCTCATAGTGTTGTTTTTACGCTAGGGGATCAATTCTACAGGATACCAAAGGTAGTCTCAACTATTACTAAATTATTAATCTTAGCAAAGCAATGCAAGAAGGTAATCTCTCATACTTCCAAGTTTGTACTTTCCACGGTTCGGTTAAAAGGTGAACAACAGGTCACTGAACTATCATAACTTTAGTACAATCTTTCTCCACATAACACAAGAAGGTGGAAAAGCTTGTAGAATGGTCTAAGGATATAGTCACCTCAGCTACAAAAGCACCCCTACTCTTCCAAGTCACACATCCACTTTCATAAGATGACAACCATCTATATGTTTAATGTGGTTATAATGGATCTCTTTAAAACTCTAGTAGTTCTTTGCAAACATTCTAGCCATCCATCGCCATGGATGTCACCTTTCAAACTGCATCTTCACCAACAAAGTCCTCCCATCAAGCAGCCAAATTTGTTGAAAATTTTCAACACTTCCAATAATAGGTTCATGATGCCCTACCCAAAGCCAATGCCAAGTACAAACAACGACATGACCAACATCAAGTTCTGTGTAAGTTTCAAGGTACAACTGATGTGATTGTCGACACTAAGATGAAGGGTACTCACTAGCAGAACATACAACTCTCGAGAAGTTAACAAAGGGAGGCTTATTCACCAAGGCAAGTGATTCACCAAGAACCAAGTTCAATAGACATTTCATCACTTAATGACGGAACTTTACGTAATGGGGACCATTGCTTTCTTAGGGGAGGATTGATCCAGGTGGATGATAATTACCATAGTTAATAATTATTTTTCTACCAAGTTTTGTAAAATCATGGATTATATTTATAATATGAATGATAAAATAAAATAAAAACAAAATAAATCTAATAGTGAAATAAGAGTCTAATTGCATAATAATTTAGTTCTTACCATCATATTCACCCATGGATTTTGTAAACCATGATATTTGAATGGCACGATGATTTAATTCTTACCATCGTATGGATAACTCTAGGTGGAAAGGCACGCGTAAAAAAAGATAAATATGGGAATTCGTTGGGAGCAAAGCATGTATTCTTATGGTATATTGTCAATTCACTAAGTATTAGATTTTGTTTTTATTATTTTTCTACAATATCTCTCTTAGGCATGATGCCATATTCTGAGTTATCTTTCTGATGTTCTTCTATTATATTTTTCTTACACATCATACCATATTATCAATTATTTTTATAATGTTTTTCTGCAATATTTCTCTCACACATTGTGACATATTCCTTTGTCATTCATGAAGTTTCAGTTCTTAAAAAACTTAAATCACACCAACATTAATGCATCAAGTTTCATGAAAACTTTACTGTTAAGCAAGTTTGAGCTAGACTATTACTAGGATGGGTGACTTGCTATGAATTTTTAGTTTTTATTCTTTTGTCACTTTCTAAGTCTCATTCCTCCAACAATCCAAATTTTTCTCACAATATGTCAAAAAGAAAACAAAGAAAAGTGGTATACATTATATCTCTTAAAGATATTTGAATATTTCTATAAACCTTACATCTAAGTTTAGTAACATTATCCATGAATTTCTTCTCAAATATATATTGAAATTCCATTGAATCTATGATACAATAGCATAGCTTTTCGAATGGTTTTAATCCAACCTTGGTACTTTGTGTAAATTGGTGTTTGTAGACAAATTAGGTATCTTGATTAAATTATTTTTAAAGTTCTGTTATGTTAAAGGTAAAGAGCGGTGGTCACCGATATGGATGAGTTATTGATATTTTTTTGGTGTTTTAAGTTTTAAGAAAACTATATTGAACTTATTCTCAATTATGTAACGATATATTTCTCTTTCTTAACCTTCTAATATAAATTTAAATAATAATAATAATAATAATGATTTACAAAATATACTACAATTAAATAAATAAAAAACACAATGGAAGACAAATATTTACACTCAAAACCTACATAAACCTACATAGAAATACAATTATTCAATAAAAAAATTATACCTCCAATCTTGTTATATTATGGAGATTAAACTAAAAAATACATTTTTTATAGGCTTACTGTAAATCTCTTACAAGTTATGGTATTCTAAAGTCATCTACAATATTCTTATTTTGTTCTCTACTATCACCTCCTCTTCAGTCCTCATACCATGGAATAGTCCATCAATGAAGAAGTAAATCCTCTTTTCTCTTTTAGCTAGAAAATTTTGAACAAAATTTAGTTTAAGGTTCAAAAACACTTTTAAAACCTTTGTGATGTTTCTAGAAATGTATAGTAAATTCCTCTATATTCTTATTTCTTAGTATTCAAATTATGGTGAGTTAAAATAAATTTCACTTAAATATGGAAAGGATATTTGACCTCACTACATATGCACTACAAATTAATCAAATAAAAAGTTACACTTGAGTAAACAAAATGAGTAATGATTTGAGACTAATATAGGCAACATCAAACTAAAACAATCATGAACCTGGTCAGTTTTCACTAATCTTTTTTAAATCTAGTTATACACCTTAGTTATAAAATTTGGACATTTTCTCCATAAACATTATCTACACATTAATATTCTCTATACAAATAATATTCACCATTATAACATTTATTTTTTGTACCTTAACATCTCTTTTTAAAAACTGTAAAATTTTACTAGAACTCTGAAAATATTTGACTTTTATAATTTGCAAAATACACTTATTAACTCTATTGCAATAATAGAAAAAACATCTATCATAGTAAGTAATTATAAAAGTGAGTTTTGTACCAAAATAGGATAATGTTGTGTGATCTCTATTAAGTTCAACTCCATCTCCTTTATTTAATAATTAAATAAAGATTTAAAACAGTAAAGATGGTGCAAGTGAATCCTTTCATTTTTATTGGTTTTTGATATTGACATTAATTTTATTTGATCTTTAAAACTCACCATTATACCTATTGATAAAAGAAATAGAATTGATTGATATATTTGGAAACCTTTTATCTCCAATAAATTTTATAATACAAACCATAATAATTTACCACAAATCTGAAATTATACCATAGTAATTTACCACATATCTGAAATTACTAAACGAAATACAATATTATTATTCATCTCAATTAAACTTTACACACCATAGATCTAAAATCACTAACCCTAATACCATATTAGGGACCATAGATCTGAAATAACTGAAACCCCTGACCTACCTAATATATTACAACCAATCAATTCATAACTTGACCTGTATATTCTAATATCAAGCAATAAATGCAACCACTATCATTCAATATCTCACAATGAATAGAAATGTTATGTGAAATCAATGCAGTATGACACTGTCATCTCTGCATATTGGACATGAGATTTGGTGACTAAACCAGTTAAATATGTAGTCCGAATGGTAACTATGGTTGCAGGGCAATTGCTTTGTAGATGCTCCAATGGAAAACGAGTCGTGATTCTTCTCCATTGTCATGGAAAACAATAATTGTTGGCAAACAGTTCATTGCAAGTGATGCTTTAACCAAAGCATCTATGTCATGTATCATGCTCGTGTTGAAACTAATTGCTTCATGTATGAAATCGAAAATACGTGTATTATCCTCCAGGCTTTGTATCATCTCTTGGCAAGTGAATTTCGAACTCCATATAATTTGCAGACTGAAGGGATGACCATTTAATTGGTGACTGTAATCCCTTATATGGCGAAGCAGAATAGTATTCTCCCTCAGCTCAGTTATTCTGTTGTCTTCACCAACTTCTTCTGTCGAATTCTCTTCACCAATTTGTTCTGTGGAATCGTCTCCATCAATTTCTACTGTCGTTGTATTAATGAAATATCTCACATGCACCGCGTTCCCTTCATGCCATCTCACATCGTCTAGTTCACGAATTCCAACATTTTCTGATATATTCTCGAATTCCCAACGGCCGTGAATACAGTCCTGCAGTGTAAATGGATACAATGTACTGACTAATCGGGCAGTGACACTAGAGACCAGATGCGATTCAGCATTTCCAATTTCAGATCTGTGCCCTTGTTCAGTCATTGTAGTAACTGCTGGGTTTTGTAAAGAAGGCACTATGCCTGCTCTATGCTCATCTGCTAATTGTCTCATGAGTCGGAGACTTATACTTCTCTCTGCCTCACTCGTATAACTTCTCTGCTGTGGGTTGATATTGCAACTGTCCTCAACGTCTCCCATACCACGATCCATCTTTAATTCGACTTTCCTCAGATATGATCAGACTTTCCCGATCTGGAATGAAAGTAATGTATAGTCCTGGGAACGGCCAGGTATAGGTATTTATATTCAACGAGATTAAAACATCAATATTCTTAATATGATTCCAATTTTCGAAGCCGACAATTTTGGATGCATCACCAAGACAAATGTATTTGGTAAACTCGAAATGCATTTGATAGATTTTATTATTAAACTGGGTTTAGTTAATATATAATATTGGGATGAGATTCAAACTTATGAACACCTTTGGAGACCGTGTAATCCTGATAATTAACTCCCATGACAAACACTAGTGATAAATAGAAATGTATAGATAGATTTGATAATAATTTTATTATTAAATTGGTTTTAGGGTTTTTATTGGTAGGCTGATACATATTTGCTTTTTCTATCTTTTTTCGGGGACTCATTGAGGTTTGAATCTAGAAATTTTGGGGGCGAAAGTCCTCGATATCAAAGCAATTGGGTTATCTCACGTGGACTAAATTGGGTTTAGTTAGTTTAGTTTATATATTGGTTGTAAAATGGGTTCAGTTATATCAAGGCAGTTGGTTATCTCACATGGACTAAATTGGGTTTAGTTTATATATGGGGGTGTAAAATGGGTTCAGTTTATATAGTGGGTGTAAAAATAATTTTTGTTTAATATAAGGATTAGTTTTGATTTGATTGAATACTTTGGAAAATTGTAATTTTTATAATAATATAGATATTGGTTTAACTTGTGATTCTTATAATAATATAGAGATTAGTTTCAACTTAATTGTGATTGAACATTTGGAAGAATGAATCATTTTTATAATTAATTTTTATTTTTATTTAAATAAATTTAATGAAATCAAATTATATTTTATGAGTTTTAAATTGAATAATAATATATTTAATTAAAAAATGAACATTAAAGAGTATAAAATATGGCACATAATTTTGGCAAATAAAATTAAAAGAAAGATAACCAATAAAAGAGATATATAAAATGGATAAAAAGCATGGTCAAAATAAAAGTGAAATCTATATTTTTAAGATAATATTTAATAAAAAACATGGTCAAAGTAGCAGTGAAATCCATATTCTCTAATATCAAAATAAGATTCAATTTTAAAATAATGTTTAAGAAATACCCATTCTCTAATATTAAGATGACATTCCATTTTTAAATAATATTTAAAATGGTTTAATTTTTATAATTATTTTTATTTTTTATTTTAATTTAATTTTCCATAATTAATTAACTCAACTAAATTAATTAATTAATATTTCCAACTGCTGCTAAGATAAAAATTAATTTTACTTCCTATAGATAGACTAGGGACTGCTATAAATAGGAAGGGACCCAGAAAAGCTATTTTTAGAACTTTTTATTTTTAGCAGTCTCACCTCTCACCCAATGTGACCAATGACCTCACTGGCCAAACTGCTATTTTTAGCAGGTCTATTTTTAGCACATTCTAAATTTAACATTTCTTGTTGCACATTTTTCAACAAACACTTGGTTCACCACCATTGTCATGATCACCAACTACGTTAAAATCTTTTGACAGACGAACACATACTCCTTGTGGGATTTTGAGTAACCTGCAAATTGAACTAGGGGCAAAACAGTTACTATTGAACTTGAGGTAGTTGATAGACCCCTCGATTACAACATTTTACTGGGAAGGCCATGGGTATATGCTATGGTTGTTGTGGTTTCCACGTACTTTCGTACTATTGCATTCCCTCATAAGGGTGGAATCACAGTTATCGATCAGCTTGCCTTCTTTTCGAATAGTTCACAGGCTACGGGAAGCATTCCGTTGGTACACGGACCCCTGTTGTCACTTCAAAGTGTTGGACTAGGTCTCTTTAAATATCCTTCCCTAATGGATACTTTTACACTGCCATCACCATCTGATTTGGTGGAAGTGGCAAGAGTAGAGACTTGCAACATGATTTCCTCCACCTCATCTGATTTAAGGAGGATTACCAACAATTCTAAAGTTGATAGTAATACTGAGGTTATGCCGCTAAGCCCCATTGAGCTAGCATAGCAATCAATTTTTCAGGCTTGTGTGGCAAACCCAAATCCACATTCACCAATTGTATGGGTAGACCGTTCGTTAGAATATGGTACTTCTTCAGATCCTTTCTCACGTATACATTCTACGGATGAAGGAATCGTCCAATCAATGATGATAGGAGAAGAACCTTGGGAAGATTATCATCATCATTCCCATCTTCCAGATGACATCGAAGATTATTCAAATGAACTAAACCACCCTTTAGTTGTTGATTTCCTTTTGAATTCAATTTTCATAGACACAGTAGAATCTGAGTGAAACTTGTCAAATATTGAAGAAACAATTTCTATTAATATTTCAACCAAGCCTAATGTTGTAGAGAACATTCATGTTGGAAAATCTTGTTCTCCATCAGAACTCGATAGTTATCGTACTCTCTTTCGTGAATTTAGATATATATTTGCATGGTCTTACGAGGAAATACCAAGCATTGAATCTAGTATTGTTGAACACGAAATCAAAATGTACCTTGATGTCAAGCCAGTACGACTGTGGCTTCGACATGTTCATCCAAAGAAAGCCATTGCAATTAAAGCATAAGTTGAAAAACTTTTGCATGCTGGTTTCATTTACCCTGTACCTCTTACTACCTAGGTATCCAAAATTATTCCTGTCATGAAGAAACAAGGAACAATTCGAGTGTGCGTCAATTATAGGGATGTAAATCAAGCATGTCCAAAGGACAATTATCCTACTCCTTTTATCGACCAGATTATTGACGAATGTGCTAGATGCAAAATATTCTCATTTATGGATGGCTTTTCCGACTACAATCAATTCAATATCCGCCCACAAGACCAATCTAAAACAGCTTTTATTTGTCTATGGGGCACATTCGCATATAGGAAACTCCCATTTGGTTCAAGAATGCAAGGGAAACATTTCAGAGGGTGATGAACTATGCCTTCCATGACATCAAGCACATTGTTCAACTTACCTTGAAAATTTACCTGCTCATTCACGAAAGCGAACTGATCACCTGCAATATTTGAGAGCAATATTTTTACGGTGCCGACACTATAAGATACGACTCAATCCACACAAATGTGTCATTTGTGTTGTTACTGGTCGATTTTTTGGATTTGTAGTGTCTAGAGAGGGGATTTGACTCGATCCATTAAAGGTTCAGGCAATTCTTGAGTTTCCTCCATGTTCAAATATTTTCCAATTACAGAGACTCCAAGGGAAGGATAACTTTATGAGGAGATTCATCCCCTTATTACGCTAATATGGCTAAAGGTTTTATGCGTCTTTTTAAAAACGATATACCCTTCCATTGGGATCAGGTTGCACAAACTTCCTTTGATGCTCTTAAAGATACCTTGATTAAAGCTTCATTAATGTATTGTCCAAATTATCAAAACAACTATTGCATGTATCTCGCCACTGCAGATATAACCATCGGAATGGTTTTAGTCCAAGAAGAAAATGGGATTGAACATCCAATATATTATTTGAGCCACAATCTCAATGATACACAAAGTAAGTAGTCTTATGTCGAGAAACTAGCTTTGGCAGCTATGCAAGCTGTTCAAATATTTCGCCATTACATCCTGCTCTAGAAAAATACTGTCATTTCGGATTGCAACCCTATGACATACATTTTTTCACGTCAATTGTTGGGGAGCGAATACTCAAAATGGATAGTCATTTTGCATGAATTTGATCTGGAATTCATCAAGTCCAAATCAAAGAAATCTCTAGTTTTCGCAGAGTTACTTTGCGACCTTCCCTCGACCTCCATAGATTCAACATCTGAACCATCAATTTTGGATGAGTCTATGTTTCTGATATTGTCATCTAACCCATGGTATGGATATATACTGATCTATCTCCAGACCCAAACTTTGCAGCCTAATACCTCTCGCTTACAACAGCAATGCATTCAATACCAAGCCTAAGATTATCAGATCATTGGCAACAGTCTTTACCATCGTGGTATTGATACGATTTTATGGAGGTGCCTCATGCATGAGGAAGCCAAGAAACCATTGAATTATTTCCATTCAGGTGCCTGTGATGGACACCTATCTAGATATGCAACCACACAGAGAATTCTTCGTGTCGGTTACTTCTGGCCACCTATATTCAAAGATTGTATTATTTCTGTCAGAAGTTGTCATGCATGCCAGATATATGACCAAAAAACCAGATTACCACCTGCACCATTGCATCCAGTCATTGCTATTGGACCATTCGCCAAATAGGGCATTGACTTCATGACATGTAACCCCACCTTGGCTGGGGGGCATGGGTATATTATAGTCGTCATTGACTATTTTACCAAATGGGCCGAGGCGATGCCAACATTGAACAACAATGGCGAAACAGTTGCTCTTTTTATTTTTAACCATGTGGTTTCCCAATTTGGTGTAACACAAGCCATAGTAACAGATCATAGGTCACATTTTCGCAATCACGTGATGGCTGAGTTGACTGCTAAGTTAGGATTGTCACATGATAGTTCTACCCCTTAGTACCCACAAGTGAATGGATAAGTTGAGGCCATCAACAAAGTCTTGGAGTGGATGTTGGAGAGAATGATAGGGGTTCATAAGCGAAAATGGCACTTAATCTTGTACTCTAACTTGTGGGCATACCGAACCTCGGTGAGAAATGCAATTGGATTCACACCCTTTTATTTGGTGTATGGTTTGGAAGCAATCTTACCGATACAATGCAAATTTTCATCTCTCAAACTCGTGATTGACTTGTTACCTGACACTTCTAATGAAGAAGCGTGTTTATTGGAATTAATCCATTTGGATGAAACCAGTTGTGATGTCGCATTGGCTAATGAAGCGCATAAGAAACAAATAAAGGCACAATATGATAGAAATGTCAAGCCTCATCTCTTCTCAAAAGGAGACCTGGTCTTACTTTACAGTCAAGAAACTGATAAACTTGGAGCACGGAAATTCAATCCAATGTGGATGGGTCGTTATATTGTCAAGTGTGTTCTGGAAAAGGTGCCTACGAGTTAGTAGATTATGATGGGATTCCATTGTCACAGCCCCGAAACGGGTTGTACCTCAAACGTTCTATGCTTGATTGAGTGTAGTAAAACTCACTGTATATATGCTTTCATTGCATGCGTGTGTGTCTTTTAGATTTTTTATCTGGTTTGTAATCCACTTTGCATTTGTTGTAGATGTCATAGTCTTCATAACCTTTTGTTGGTTACGCCGATGGTGCTAGTCGTAGTACGCAGAACTTGTCTTCTACAGCATGGGCTATTTTCGCTCCAAGTGGCAAGTTAGTGAGTTTTCAAGAAATTTGTATCGGTCGATCGACAAACAACATCGCTGAGTATAGCCCATTGATTGAACTTCTCTCTGATGCCATTTCACTTGGAATTCACTGAATCATTGTTAGGCTGGACTCGCAACTAGTTATACTACAACTAACGAACATTTATATTGTCTGAAATCCAACAAGTTTTCATATGTTCCTTAGAGTTCGTATTTTGGAAAGACATTTTGAACACATTCAATATCAACATATTTCTAGAAATATTAACACATTAACTAATTCTCTAGTGAATTATGTGTTAAATAGACATTTGTGACACATGTAAAAGTAATATTTTCAATTCACATCATCAGTTGAATAGGATTGCATATAACCATAGAAAAATTTGAAAGTAAAATATATAGTCGTTTTAAAATTTTTTACAAAATTTGTGTCCAAGACACGTTTGGTCATCTAACCCAAAAAAATCAAAATGCATGCAAAACATCCTAAGTAGATCTAGTGGTGCTCATGATAATAGGTCACAGCCTGTGCTATCATGCACAAAATAACTACCCAGTGGCTAGGAACACCAATAGTGTGGCGTTGTAGCCTCATAGGTAACTCCTCAATCCGGACATTCGGAATACCAAGGGTTAATCCCTCTATGTGATCCTCCAACTCTACTAAGGTCTCAGCTAAATCTAAGTCCTAGAGAACTGCTCTCCCAATGTTTCTTTGCATTGGCCCACCTGCAACTTGTTGGTGCCCCATAGGTCGAACAATACCCACATATGCATGCATAAGAATGATTTTACTTTAGTCTTGGAACCATTAAAAACACAAAAAACATGTAGAAACTTGAAAAAAACAAAAAACGCTTTTGGTCAAACAATTTACCCATAGCACCCCATTGTGCTCCAACTGGTAGAATCAAATCTGGATCTCCATGGAAATCCATCCCTGAGTATGGATGCTCCTTGATGACAAGGTTTTGTCGCTCAAGCCAACTGAAGAATGCAGTGGAAAAAATGATTGTTGACTAACCCACATGTCGAGCCATCAATTTCACCCACCTCTGCATACTTAGATCTCTAGGACTAGCTACACCGAGTGATACATGTTGTGGTTGCATCAATGGGATTCTCTCTAAGGTAAAAGTGATTAAGATCAAACCATAGCATAAATTCTTCATCTTACCTTGGTCAGTTGTTATTTTAGTGAAGAAAGCACAACCTTGCACCAGTTGAAAACTTTTGGCTCTAGACACTCCAGTGCATACTGCATATATGATCTGTTGGCTTAGTGAGGCCTAACCCAGGTTCAGAAGTGATTTAGCCAAGAAAATCCCGGTACTACTGGCCCTTTTGGCAATAGTCCGTAGAGCGTAGACACAGGTCTCACCCGAAGTAGTATGGGAGGGTGCTAGAACCAGGTTTCCACACCTTTGGGATGTCTGATATGAGGCGATTTGTACGCGGCCCAACCCTTACACTTACTACGCTACATGTACCTGTGGCACCCGTGCCCTATGATACTGGCTTCGCGTTGTTCTAGTCGCAGCGTGACCCATGTTATTTACCCAAGTCTTCCTTAATTAGTCTTCTATTAGCTGATTACTTAGATTAAATTCACATATAGGCATTCATACATGTATTTATCAATTGTGCGCAGCAAATAACAAAGTAAAAGTAATGCATAACATCAAAATACAGATTCAAGAATAGATGCACAAAATAAACTTCTCTTTATTAGTTTTCAATCCCAGGTACAGACCCGACTCCACCTCGCGCACTTAGCTGCAGGGGACCGCGCACTCAGCTGCAGACTCTACTAGGCCTCTGCGCACTCAGCTGCAGAGCCTCTAACTACTACTGTGACCCGGTACACTCGAGATCCAACCTTAACCTCGAACCATGCCTTCGTTATTCTATCTATTCTTACTTCCTCCTCTTTACACTTAGAGCCTCGCTCTATTTATACAATCCCATGGTCCATGAACCATGGGTAGGCCGACACAAATTTACATTAAATTACAATATTTTAGGGCGAACAGCCCTATGACTCATACTAGACTTCACACTCTGTGCCCACAATTCACGAAATCTTACAATATATTCAACCAAAACTTGGGCTTTTAGCCCCAAAACATGTTGCAAGGTATCCAATGCCCAACATGATCTATTCGCCAAATGTAGTGTCACATTACCATCCAATTTTTCGATTGTGAAGAGGATCATTCTCAAAAGCAAATCACCTACATCCATGATGTTTATTTTCCCATCCTTGCTAGGCTGTGTACCTAGCCGACAAAACTGTCTAATATAATCTTTCATCGATTCACCTCCATGGGCAAATCCAGAGTGAAATGGGGGCACCTCGCCTTGACAGTCCGCAAAGAAAGTAAATATCATCAATGGTAATAAGGACAATCTTGTCCATAATGTGAAAAGTTTGATCTTTCGGATCCCATGCATGAACAAGGAAATGCAGTAGTTCTATTTTTTGCCTCATTCTAGACAACTTGAAGTATTTGAGTAACCCACACAATACCTGGATTATTTAGGGCAACCATGTCTTGTTCTTCATGTTATCTTGCTCACCATGTAATCGACAATATGATCTGATGAAAGCCTGAAACATAGCATAAGCTTAGTTAGGATCATTTCCATGCAAAAAAATAGCACAAATTTTGGAGCAAACAGCTAAATCAAACTTGGGAAACTCACCCAACATAGCCCAGGCATAGAGATAGTGCGTTGTAGAGCATCGAGCCTTCTATCTGGGTGCTTTTCAGCACATTTTTTGATGTGAAAGCCTGCGCTAATCCCAGGGGAAAAAAATGAAAACCAAGGGGCCCCAGAAAGCCCTAAAACTTGCATGAAATGACAAAAGAATGACCTGAAAAGAAAGAAGAGAGGTTAAGCTCCTACCTGGTCCAGATGGCTCGAGAAATGGTCCATATAATCTCTCACAATTAGCTGATGAAGTTCGAGGTAAAAAACTAGCTCATAGCACAAAACTGAATGGTAAGTTCCAAATGGTAAAAATGTCATGGTAAAAACTTGTTTTATGTTTATTTCATGTTCATTAATCGAATAAAAATTAGTATTTGCCTATTTTTACCTATAAAACAAGTATTTTTAATCCATTTGGTGGTGTTTTGAGTAGGTTTTGAAACTGACTTACAGAATTCGACGTGCTCAATTGTAAATTGTACCTTTGACCACAAGCACACTTTTATGTCTTTTTCAAGCTCTATTGAAAATGAAAAAGGAACCCCCTTGGAGTCCTCTTTAAGCTCTTTTCAGACTCTCTAAACATGAAAATATTGTCGAGCACTTGTCCTTTCCAGCTTATTAACGGATTGGAAACGATATATCTCTTGTATTATTTTACATTTTTCAGGTTTGAGAGACTAATTTATGAAAAACAACATGTGGAGTTTTCTTTTTGTCCCTTTTCAAACTCTCTAAACATGAAAAGGACCGAGTTATGTTTTTTGTTAAACTCATTAAAACATCAAATAGTGACAAACTTGTCCATCTAGACAAGACCGAGTTTCACATTCGCTAGACTCGTTAAAATATCAAATAGCGATGGATTCACCCGAAGGGTGGAATTATACAACAAGCATATGTTATCCTCCTCAAGCTTGATAAAAATAAAGAGGTACTCGTCAGCAATGACTCGGGAAAATGGGAAAAAGGGGAAAACCACTTTATGGTAGCAGGTCTCTCTTGAACAAGACAATTTCACTCCATCACCATGACTATTTGGGTTGGGTTATTAGCTTGATGGTTCAATCATACCATCCATCACTTTGTTTTGGTTCAATGCTACCAATTCATTTCAGTGTCTATGACATGTTCAAGAGAAGTCATTCAGTCAAAATTCATCCTTTGCAATAACATAAACCTTCATTTTCATGACCACCATTCCTGAACCTTGTGTCATCAGTCAAATTCCATCTCCAAAATCACTACACTCATTTCGTGTCGTTAATGTGGGGTACATCAAGGCCCTCCTACGATGAGTCGCTTCTTGTCGACGTCAGCACATTATCCAAGAAGTTGACTTAGAAACACCCATCCAGTACCTTGAGGCTTGCATCCATCAATGGTAGGTTTCTCACTTCCGGTGATAGTTTAACATCAATGGCCTTCGACCGAAAGACTTTGTATGGTGTTTGAAATCAAATCATCCATTCACACCATGTAGAATGTACTGCAATACCTTGAGGATCATTATCATTATCGGTAATTTCTCTCACATCTGTTAAAAACTTACCTCATTGGCTAGTAATCAGATGGTGTCTTCCCATGTTCGATTTCAAATCACATATTCACATGGTTAGACTGGTACTTGAGTGAACGATTGAACGAGATAGAAGACCTTGGATCTAGTTTCATCCATTCGAGCTATGATTTTAGGAGTACTAAATCATGTGTACAATGGCTTTACATTTATGGTCATTCCAATCATGGGTCTATATCTATAGATGATCCTTTATGTATATGTAATGAAAGTTTATAAGTTGAGCATGGGCATTCCTTCCCTCAGCAATTCATGTAAAAATAAAAAGTCATGATATATGTATTGTAATTGATGTAGGTCACCTTCCACCTCGATACATCCTCATCACATCGTAAAGCATTTCATTCGACATTGGCATTTTTCTGACTCCATGCTTTAGGGGGCAACTATTACAGATCCATTTTGGCACATCAATCCTATCATCTAGATTAGTGTTTCAGGGCTCATCAAACCCTAATTTTAGTTGCTACATGCCCTAAACAAGTCAACCCTTTGAATGCTTCCTTCCTAAATAGTTTCATGACTTAAAAACATCCATAAATAGCCTCTAGAGGGACCAGTGCAGGTAGGCCCATGTAAGGGTGTGCTGTAGAGTAGTTAAGTCCATGCCAAGGTGCTCTTTAGAGCACTTAGGCTTCCTTTCACCTACGCTGGGCGAGATTGTGCAAAATTCACATAGGGTTTGGGGAATATTCTTATCTTTTGGAGTCATCCAGAAGGTTCCCTCACTTATCAACTCCTATGAGCTCGAAAATGGATGACGAATGAGTTAAGATGCATCCTATTCTCTCATCCTTTCCTCCATGGAACTAATTATAAGTATAGAAGGTCATTCAATGCCACCATTTATGACAGAACCTCCTTCATCTTCCAATCAATTGATCACTCATCTAAGTGATCAAGGGTTGGATAAGGTTGAATTGTAAGTAGATAATGTTGCTGTGAGACTTGGCTTTGAAGAAAGTATTGTAATGCTACAAGTTTGTCATGCTTTTGATGTGATGTGGATGGGATCCAAGCTGGACGAATGGCTTTGAATCAAACACAAATGGTTGTATTTCCTTCTTCTATTCAATAAAGTGTTTGAACCTTTCTCCCATATGTTGGTATTGCTTTATAATGCTTATATGTGTGAAATGTATCTGATTCCATTCACTTATATTCAATAGATCTTTTGCTTTGATCAATTCTTTGTTTTTTGTTGTGTTTATGATCCAGGATACTTTTTCTTATAGATGTATGAAAAGAATCACATGTAAAATTGCAGCTTAACACCGAAATTTAATTTGCACACAAGAAAAGAAGAAGAAAGCACATAAAAGGCACAAAAAGAAGACACCAAGACTTGATAAAGGAGTTCATAATTCGAACTACATCTCTGGGCCTAGCTCAAACAATGGGTAGGCCTTTATATTAAATGGCATGAAAAGAAGAGAATTACAATCATCATTTGCATACAAGAGGCTTATACCTCCATTCTGAAAGATGGTTTTGAAATGGAGACCTCAGATGGGGAAGTGGGCAACATCAAAGCATTTGTGGTGTTGAAAGGGGCTAAAAACATCTACAACTTGTCCAAAATAGACGAAATACACTATCAGCCTCCTACCAAATGAAACAGCATGTTGCCAATTCCTCCCTATGCTTTTCCAACCATTGTGCTTTTATAATGGGTTTTTAGGACAAATCCCACTTAAATTGGGGCTGTCTTGGTTCAAAATAGAGGTCGGTGGAGTAGAAGGACTGGCCAGGACAACCGACCCTTAAGATAGCCCCTTTATCGTTGAAGAGATAAATACCAAGAAATCCCAAAAAACACTAAAATCCGACAAAAACCCATTTACTTGAACTTCAAATTTATCCAATCGGGGGTATGTTCTTATTGGGTCCGGGCCCAACATCGCATTCGGCATATCGGGGTGCAATAGTCCTGTTAATCGAGGATGGCCGACCATCGATCGCATCGCAAGTTGGCCCTTTCCGATTTAATCGGAGATCAGCAATCAGGGTTTTTGTTGCGCCCTTATTAAGTCTGCCTCCATGGATCCTCCGATTGATATTTTTGCCTCTTAAGGCTTAAACCCATTTTTAAAGAAAAAGTGCCTCATTTTCTTAAGGAACAAAGCAACCTTCTTTTCACGATAACTTCACCATCCGGACTCAGATTGAAGTACCGTTCATGCTGTTGGAATCAGGATAATGAGATATACACTCTGGTCCTAAGTTGATTTCATTCTAAGCACTTTGATTTCTAAGCGTTCATAAGCCCTCTTTGCCCTGTGTGTCTCAGGAGCCACCTGGATCAGTTTACAGGTACTTCTCAAGTGTATTAAGTACGAGAAGGAGTGACAGGATTAATACAAGGGAGATGAGAGGAAAGCAGAACTACAAGTAGGTCTTCTCAATTTTCATCTTATCTATTGTTTATAGGAAAAGATTAAAACACTTTAAACTATTGTTCTAGATATGGCTACTTATCTAGGGAATTAGTATTTATCCATAGATACCAAATTTTCCAAAACATGACCTCTCCTTCCAAATGAACGTTTCCTTTGTGATGCAGGAGCATCTGGCACTCTTCATTAAAGGAGGAATCCAAAGCGAAGGAAGAAAGGAGGACGTGGACCATCGGAACTAAACCGGAGAAATCCATTAAAATAAACCTAATTTGATGGAATGAATAAAGTCTCTAGAAGACTTAATTAAATGTAATCTGCCATATGTATGCATATAAAGAGATTAGTTGATAGATTTGAGGAGAGGATTGATCAGATTCTTTCAGTGATCCGATCCAATATTCTTGTAACAATGAACCTGTGTGTTCTATATACACATCATGAGCAGATAGAGGGAGAGACAGAGAGTGACCAAAATGTAATTGATGGGAGAACTTGTGTCTAAGGCTGAAATGCCTTAGATTGTAACTATTATGTATAATATAGAAAAGTGTGTGTTAAGTGTTGAATTGATGTGCCTTTGTATTATTGTATGAATAGTCTGCATGTGTGTATTCCATATATAGAGTTGAATCCATTGTTGCAGGTTCGATCGACCATCGATCACTTTATGGATCGATGGCGATCTAAAATTTCAATTATATGAGTGATATTATGCATAAATGGAGTATGGCAGAGACCCGTGTTAAAGCGCAGAGTCCATCAAATGGCGGATGAAATCAAGTCAAGAGGAACAAACAGGTGAGAATACACAGCAGCTATTAGATCTCATAGATCAACGACGGAGGCGAAAAAGAATGAGAATCGTTGGATCGTTAGATTGACAGTTATCGCAATCTTAGATGCGTGAGCATTAGCGCGAGAGGAAAATGGTTTCGTAACAGTGGAAGTGGTTTTTGGGTGAGCAAACAGTGGTAAGCATATCAAAGGGATTGGACCCGATTCCATTCATATCATGACATGTAGCAGCGAGGAGGAGAGAGGAAACCACTTATCAGGTGGTTAATCCTCGCGCTACTTTTCCACCTGATATTTATTACAGCCATCGGATCCATTCGGTGTAGATCAGCAATGGGATAGACGTGCAAGTTTGAATATTCAGAGTGAATATTAACTATTAGATCGGGGAAAGTAATGAATGGCCGAGATCAGTTTGACCAGAGATCGACGAAGGAACGGCGTAGTGCTGTGGAAGGACTGGAACGTGTGGACCCGCCAATAATTATGAACCCAGATGTATAATTTTTGAGATCCATCTTTGTGTTCAGACAGGGTTTTTCCTTTGTAATTGCCTTGTTCCCGTGTATTTCCGATATATATGTTGCCTGGGTTTTTTAAATTAAAAAAGTGAAAGGTAACGCTTCCGATAACAAAATGGGCTTATAACCCATAGGTCCCAGGATCGATTATTTATAAAGAAAGGGGAAATTTGTTTACCCCTAAAATCTCCTTTCATCATTTGGTATCAGAGTAGTGAAAGGGAAGAAGTTTTCTTGCAAAAAGGAGGAAGAGTTTGCAAGCAGAAGGAGAAGAGGTACAGTTGTTGAAGTATGGTGAGTTTATGGTCTTTACTGTCATGCAGATAGCGGCAGCGGAAGGTGAGAAGACTTGTAACAACTTAGAGCAAGGAGTGCTCAATTGGTTCCAAAGGAGAGAACCAGAAGGATGCCAAAAGACTAAAGCTTAGAGGAGAAAGCTCGGTGAGGTATCGTGTAATAGAGAAGACTATTACTGCAGAGGTTGGTTGAAGCTCACAGAAGATCATGAAGGAAGTTCCACTGAGAAGTGGGTAGAATTACTAAGGACAAGGAGAAGCATATGACTAGGAAGTCATAAAATTTTGTGCCTCGGGAGTCTGATGCAGGAGCATTCGACACTCTTCATTAAAGGAGGAATCCAAAGCAGAGGAAGCAAGGAGGACGTGGACCATTGAAACTAAACTGAAGAAATTTGTTAAAATAGACCTAATTTGATGGAATGAATAAAGTCTCTAGAAGACTTAATTAAATGTAATCTGCCATATGTATGCATATAAAGAGATTACTTGAGAGATTTTAGGAGAGGATTGATCGGATCCTTTCAGTGATCCGATCCAATATTCTTGTAATGATGAACCTGCATGTTCTATAAATATATCGTGAGACAAATAGAGGGAGAGACAAAGAGTGACCAAAATGTAATTGATGGGAGAACTTGTGTCTAAGGCTGAAATGCCTTAGATTGTAACTATTATGTATAATATAGAAAAGTGTGTGTTAAGTGTTGAATTGATGCACCTGTGTATTACTGTATGAATATTCTGCGTGTGTGTATTCCATATATAGAGTTGAATCCATTTTTGTAGGTTCAATCGACCATCGATCAATGTATGGATCGATGGCTATCTAAAATGTCAATTACATGAGTGATATCGTGCATAAACCGAGTATGGCAGAGACCCATGTTAAAGCGTAGAATCCATCAAATGGCGGATGAAATCAAGTCAAGAGGAACAAACGGTCAAGAATACATAGCGGCCGTTAGATCTCATAGATCAATGGAAGAGGTAACAAAGAATGAGAACCGTCAGATTGTTAGATCGACGATTATCGCAAGCTTAGATGCGTGAGCGTTAGCGTGCGAGGAAAATGGTTTTGTAACAGTGGAAGTCGTTTTTGGGTGAGCAAACAATGGTAAGCGATATCGAAGGGATTGGACCCAATTCCATTCATATAACAACACATAACAGCGAGGAGGAGAGAGGAAACCGCTTATCGGGTGGTTAATACTTGCACTACTTGTCCACCTGATATCTATTACAGCCATCGGATCCATTGGGTGCAGATCAAAGGTGGAGGATAGACGTGTAACTTTGAATATTCGAAGTGAATATTGATCATTTGATCGGGGAAAGTAATGGATGGCCGAGATCAGTTTGATCAGTGATCGGTGAAGGAACGGCGTAGCACTATGGAAGGACTTGAAGGTGCGGACCCGCCAATAATTATGAACCCGGATGTATAATTTTTGAGATCCGGCTTTGTGTTCCGGCGACGTTTTTCCTTTGTATTTCCCTTGTTCCTGTGTATTTCCGATATATGTGTTGCCCGGGATTTTTAAAGAAAAAGTGAAAGATAACACTTCCGATAATGAAATGGGCTCATAACCCATAGGTCCCACATCGATTATTTATAAAGAAATGGGAAATTGGTTTACCCCCAAAATCTCCTTTCATCACTTTGGGTATTGGGGAAAACCGTATAAATACAAGTTATAATACCTCACCTTAAGCATTGATCTCAGGCATTGGGCACAAAGAAGAACTAAAAGTTCACAACTTGTGAAGTTGAAGAGACAGAGGAAGCTGAAGGTCGAGAAGCTGGAGGTCTAGCAGACGACAAAGGTGTAGCAGAAGTCAAACGCTGAGTAAAGAAGGAAGCAGAAGACAGAGCGGGAGAACAATCTTTTGACCTAATTCATCTTGGAAGGTTCAAACTCGAAGTGAAGCCATAATGCAGACAGCGACCTGTTGCAAAGACTACAAGGATGGGATTTGGTAAAGAAGTTCTTGGAAGCAGTATAATACAAACAAACATTTCTTGACAAAGTAAATCTATAGGGTCGGAGCCCTTGGGGTTGGTACCTCAAAATTGGAAGGATTGGTGTCCTTGGAGTTGGTGTTCCTAAATTCAAGGTTTTTTCCATGGTAAGATAGGGTTGGAGCCCTAGAGATTGGAGCCTCATCAAAATCCAAGTTGGTGCTTGGAAAAATTCATCAGATATTGTATTCAATCTTTTTCTGTATTTGATAAAATTATTTCTTTGATTAAAATTGTAGAGAATATAAACTGGTAATAATAACAATTGAAAATAATTATTGATTCACCCCCCTCTCAGTATTTCCAACACATATATTGAATAGCATGCACTACCCTTCCAACCAATAGATATTTAAGAACTAATAAATTGGGTGTATGGTTACAGTAAGTTTTTAACTTTAGAGTGGGGATGGAAACAAAGTACAAGTATGATGTTATGTTGAGGGAAAATTTATTCCTACCAAGTGTTCAAAGGGATGGAAATGTTTTATGGGATGGAGAAGGTTTTCATGAGATGAATGAGAAAATATGAGAGAGAGGATAAGATGAAGAATATAGGAGATTAAGAAAATAAGGAGAATGAGATAAACGGAGGAGTATGTGAGGGATAACAACAATAAGTTAATGAAATGCTTTGTTCCCAGATTTATTTTTGTTTTTTTTCTTTTTCTGTTGGGTTTTGATGCTTCATTGTTTTTCCTTTTTTGTGGCATGGGTTCTTGCCCATTCTTTGTCTTTTTTCATATTTTCCACGCAGCATTGGTTGGGTTTTATTATGATGATATTCTCCCTTTTGGGATGTTCATGGGCTTGTGTTACCTGGGGTTATATTTTAGCGGTCCTGCGTGCCTAGAACATCTTTGTATATCTTTTTCATGTTGTTTTTCCCAGGGTTTATTACCCAAACCCTTTTTTGTCACTTTTATGCTTCTCGTATCATACATGTGTTAGTTGGGTTTGCATACACACTTGGTGTGTCTACAAAATCTAATTCTATTCCATGTTTACATAATAAATTTACAATCCCTTTTCTTCGAAAAATAAAAATAAAAATGAATAAATAAAAATGAAAAGTGAAAGCGTATAAAATAGGAAATATGAAAAGTTAAGATAAAGGAATGGCTAATAAAGTAGAGAGTTGGGTTAGTGGTAAAAATAATGGGATAATGGTAGAAGAATATCAAAACAAAAATGATTTTATGGAGACAAGATTTTAATACAAATAATGGAGATAAAATACACACCATATTCTATAAATAAACTCTAAAACCAAAAATCCATCATCGTAATGAAAAACTAAAACAATGAAAAAGAGTGGCCTCCTCTTCGTATAGATTATGTTCTACTTACCCATGGTATTTGAATCACACGATTATTTAATTTTTACAATCATAATTTTTTATCTTCACCTATAGTATTCACCCATGGATTTTGTAAACCATGTTATATTGAAATGGAAAAGGGGATAACTCTCGGTGGAAAGGCACCCATAAAAAAGATAAATATGGGAATTCACTAATAGCAAAGCATGTTTTTTCTCATAATATAGTCTCATGGTATATTATCAATTCAATAAATATTGGAGTTCATTTTTATTGTTTTGTTGCAATGTCTCTAGTGCATGGTGTCATATTATAATTTATCTTTATGATGTTCCTCTACAATATTTTTCTTACACATCGTGCCCTATTCTCAATTCTTTTTATATTGTTTTTCTGCAATATTTCTCTCACACATTGTGACATATTCATTTGTCATTCATGAAGTTACATTTCTTAAACAGCTTGGATCACACCAACATTAATGAATTAAGTTTCATGAGAACTCTATAGTTAAGCTCATTTTGGCCAAAGTAGTACTCGAATGGGTGACCTTTTGGGAATTTTTGGTTTTTATTCTTTTTTTGCTCTTTAAGTCTCATTCCTCCAACAATCCAGAGCAGTGGTATCATAGTGGTCTACTCTTGTATATTTTTTTCGCATGTCCCCAACAAGGTCAGGGTACAAGGAGCTTAGACTCGAACTATTGCAACTTTTACAAGATCACCCTCACCAACCCCAATAACCTCACATCGAGGATGAAAATAAAAATAACATAGTAGGAGATACTGTCAAATTGTTACTCAAGGAGGCTCTTATAGGACAGAAAAGTGAGATGATGGATGGTTTCTTTGAGATCCTCTAACAACTCCCAACAATGGTCGAAAAACCTTCAACAAGCAAATATTTTGGAAGCTCAAAACCCTTGCAAGTACAAGTCAACTTTGATATCCCCCTATTCAAAGGAAAAATAGATGCAAAAGCTTTATAAAAAATCGTGAGTCTACTAGAGGACTATTATGTGGTCCAAAACTTTTCTGACAATGAGAAAATCACCTTCGCACTACTAAAATGTTTTCCCCGTGTTAAATATTGGTGAAAAGTTTACTAGGAGAGACTAAATGAAGATGAGTCTAGGGGATATGATGGATGCCCAACCTAGGCCATTTTTGTGAATGCTCTCAAGGAGTAATTCTACCCTTTGGGATACTATGAATACCAGTACATGAGGTGGACCACATTACAACACGAAAGGGACCAAGCAGTACCAATGTTCACAAATATATTTCATACCTTGCACACCAAGCTCGGTATTAAAGTCTCTTAGCGAGATATGGTGTTAAAGTATTGTGGTTGTTTGCACATATATATCTAGACATAAATGTAGCTCCTGTAAATCTCTTCACTTGGTGCATCATAGAGATATGCTATCAAAATAGAGAAAAAATTTAAACAAAAGAAGCAAGACTTTAGATTTGCAATTCCTTTACAGTAGAAGCAGGGCAAAGGACAAGCCAAGGTGAACCTCCCCAAGACAACCCAAATAAGCCAAAAAAATATAATGGTTATGGAAAGTCAAAGGAAGACAATGGGAAGTGGTGTAATATCCACAAAAGTGTGAAAAATTGGAAGCCCAAATTTTTACTACAACAATTGATTAAGTTCCTTCTATTTGTTAATTACTGAACAAATTATTTACTACATCTTATAGAAAATACTGAAACTAATACATTGTAGCCTTCACCAATTAAATTAAATGTGGAAACAAGAAACTGAGCAGGAAAGAAATACATAACACATGGCACTGTTATTTTTGGACAAATGTCCCCAGAAAAAACCAATGTGGGAAAACTATTGTAGCAGTTGAGGGTTTGTATTATTAAGTTGTAGTTTTTTGAATACAATCTTTGGATACCTTGTTGGATATCCGGTACAGAGAATCTGACTGGTAGAAGATTAGTGAGAAATACCTCACACTATCACTGGCGATCCAACACTGATCCAACAACTGAATGGCCATTTCCTAGCTAACTCTGTGCAGTTTCTACGCAATCACTAAGTTGCTCTACGTTGCAGCTTCTGGGAACTACGTCACTCCTCCCAATTGATTGATTTTCCTTTGAGACTTCGTATTCTAACCTCCCAATATCACACTCCAGCTTCTGGCTCTAGAAATTAATTCTCCAACAAATTTATGGATTCCCTCTAAGGCTCTACACTGCCTTTGTGTGGCCCTACGCTACCCAACGTGGTCTCTGTGCTACCTCTTCTGGATCTCTCTCTGCCTCCTCTATAATGTATTCCCGGATCAGAAAACTCTCCAACCGAAGCTATCCCTACCCCTCACTACAAGAAATAACTTTGATCTTCTCTCTATCAATTATTGTGTTGCCTTCTCTGAGAAATTTGATCTCTTGATCTTTCTCTGATGTGTTTTCCAAATGCCTATCGAAGTCCTTATAATCCTCCAGTTAAGTAATCAATGACACAGATTAGATTATAACCAATGGCTCAGATCATTTGGACTCGATATCCATCTTCTTCTAGAAGTTTCACTCTTAGTTTGATTAGTACCCTTTAATTATTTTAATTTCGTAAGTTTAGACTTAGGCTCCCATTAAAAATAATTAATTATTTTAATAAAACTATCTCCGAGTAGAATTTCCCAAAATGATTTTTGGGTATTGTGGAATACATGTGTCCTAGCCTCACTACAAATTTTGAGGCTTAGATAACATCTGATGGAACCATAAATCAACGCTCTATCTTAGCAAGTAATGCAACCTGCTGAAGCATTACCCTTCTCTGTAACATCTCCCTCTACACTATTGCTGTCTAACATCACTACCCACCAACTACTATGAAAATATTGCATCTTCACTGCTGCTGACCCTACCACTACCAACCCTGCATCTATACTACAACCCTCACAAATTTTGCATTTGTGTTGTTGTTGGCCCTGCCACTACCAACATTTCATCTGGACTACGGCCTTCTCCAACTGTTCATCCAAAATTATTGAACATGTGTTCAACATGATGCATTTATTGCTAGACTTCTGACTGTTTCTAGTCTATGCATTGACCCTCTGAAGCCTCTCTGTTGCGGCTCACTCCGCATTGTGCCAACTACACTACTGCCAACTTTGCTCTGCACTGCTTAGTCTATGGTGCTCCTAGCCACCACATTTGTCACTCTGACACTCCTCTACATCAATTGATCCTGGTCCATCTTGGTACTTCTAATATGGTCTCTCGTAGCAAGGTATTGATCCAAGAGGTGGACTCCTCAAGGATCCTTCCCATATGCAGTTCTTTCGAACTATAGTACTAGATCACCCTACCTCTCCCCTGGTGGTACTTGGGAAACCATCATAAACTCCTCCTGCTCGATCTTTGCAGATGTAACCTTCAGTTCATGCTCCTTTTCCTTTTCCTTCTTCTTGAGAGGACATTGTGTAGCATAGTGACCAAATTCACTACACCGGAATCACTTGATCTTCGAGACATCCTTCTTATTTATTCGTTGCTTATGTTGCCCCTTGGGTGCAAGGGCTACATTTTCTTCCCCCTCCTTAGGCTTTGTCCCACTGTTGTTGCTGCTATCAAGTTTGCACTTGACTATGTCTCTCCTCATCTCCAATAAGAAATGATAAAAATAGAATCCAGAAATTCCAGCTTAATTTGTCCTTGAATTAAACTAAGAATTAAAATCAAATTCTATTCTCATAGCAACTTGTAATATTTAACTAGAGTAAGGTTACTTAATTAACTTAGGAATTTCGAGTTGGAATTCTTTTTGAGGTCATGTATATATTCTCCCTATATTATAGAGGTACAGGATGAGTTAATTGTGAGTTGTAATTAGATAACTCAATTTATCGAGTTAAGTTCAGTTAAATTAGTTCCAAACTGTTTGAGGAACTAATAGTGAGTTAACAATCAGTTGGTGCACTAATGCATTAACTAGTGCTACTCTAGTTAACTAAAGATTTCTTCATAAGAAACTCGTGCATGTCGATTCAGAGAAAGACCCAGTTGAGACTAAAGTGCAAGGACAGTGTACTCTTAGTTGTATGATTTACTAATTTGTAAATATCATGCATGCAATTAGTTGGTGATTGCATAGTGAGGATTTCCCTTTAAATACAAACTAATTCTCTCAGGAATTGTGCAAAGAATTAGAAGCTTGGAGGCTTGGAAATTTGGCTAAGTATTGGCCAAAGGAATTCATCAGGTGGAGGATCGGAAATACTTGTACAGGTTAAGCTCAAGGTTGAGCAAAGCATATTGTATTCATCAAAATTCTTTGACCAAGGGAACAAGGAAATAAGGACTTGGAGAGCAGGAGAATTGGCTAAGCTTTGGCCAAGAGTTTGCTTGTGAGTTGAAGATTGATTTTACTAAGTGTTGGGATTGTTCATGTGAGAACAAGCATTGTATTATCATCTTGGATTTCTGATTAATGCAATACAAATAGTTGGGTTTTGAGTTGTGGATTTCCCCAGATATTTATTATGTTATGTGCCATTGATTTATCTTCTTCTTGTTATTATTGTTTTCATTAATCTATTGGCTTCCATTGGTCTAAAGTAGAAGTAGATTCTTGTCCTATGCTTTAGTACATTGCATGAGCTTATGAATATATAGGAAATTATATATAGTGGCCCACACCCATTCCCGATCTGACAATCTCCCTCTGCCCAAGATAATCTAGACAAACACTTTCCATTCTTTTGAGACTGAATTTAGGGCCAACCTCGCCATCTTGATAGGCTGAGGTGTTGACCCCATAGCTTCCAATGAGTCTCAAATTTCCTAAAGCTTCATTAAGAATGGATCAATGCATTCCCCCTTTTGCATCTGTGTGGATCTCATCTTCTACTCCAATTACATCTTCCACTACTCGGAAGATCCTTCATATAGCGTGGCCAGTGTTGCCCACATCTTTTAGGCACTATCATTGTCGGCAATGTGATCTTTCACTTCGTCGAGGATCAATCGTTTGGCCTTCACCATTTCAGCCTTGTACATTTTGATCGGATCTAGATCTATGGGTACCACTACCACACTGTCAACATAGCTTTTGAAATCATTCTCATCTAGAAGGCATGAGATCCTTTCCTTCCATATCACATAGTTGGATGCACCTTACAACCGATCCTAATCTCTTAACTCACTAGCTTTCATCTCTGCCAACGAAATGTCAAATTGCCTCCTCTCTCCTCTGGGTAGCACTAGGCTAGCCTACGCACTCCCTGATGGAGTTAGTAGATCTGCTCCTCTCTATTGCTACTCAGCAAATGATAATTCAGACTTCTTGACTGGAAGTCTTCTAAGGAAGAATTCCATTAAAATTTCCTCCTTCTTCCTTCTGATGCTTTTATGCCCCAGTGACTACTACATAAAAACTACATATCACTAGAAAACTACTATGCCCTAATGCTTCTGTGCCGCTCCGTCTGACACTGGAAAACTTCAATCTTGAAATACTTCTCTCTTTTGACTCACTCAAAGAGAGATTTTTCCATGAAAAATTTTCATTGCTGGCCTAGACTACACAATCCTTCTAGGGATTCGATTTTTTCCCTATACATCACTTCGAATTCCCTCCTTCTCTTTAGCATTGAGCTCTTATAACTCTTCTCCCTCGCTTCACCTGCAACTCTGATACCATGTGAAAATTTAGAAGCTCAAATTTCTACTGCAGCAACTGATTAAGTTCCTTCTATTTGTTAGTTACTGAACAAATTATTTACTGCATCCTACAACAAATACCAAAACTAATACAATTTAGCCTTCAACAATTAAATTAAATGCGGAAACAAGCAACTGAGCAAGAAAGAAATACACAACACATGACATCGTTATTTCTGGACAAATGTCCTCGAAAAAACCCAATGTGGGAAAATCGATGCAGTTGCTGAGGGTTTGTATTATTACGTAGTAGTTTTATGCATACAATATTTTAATGCCTTGATTCCAATCCAATATAGAGAATCTGACTAGAAAAATGTTAGTGTGAAATACCTCACAATTGTTGAAATTTGGTACCGGAGGACAGGTGGTTCCCTTAGGCTTTGATCTTTGGCCTAGGGAAAAGTGTCCAAAAGAATTTAATTTTTCTCCTAAAGTGACTTTATAATTTTATAAAGTTAAATCTAATTTAAAAGTGACTTTAAGTGATAAAGTTACTAAGTCTAATTTTAAAGTGACTTTTATAAAGTCAATGAAAAATTAGAAAGGAAAAGTGACTTTGGAAATAAATGACTAAGTGGGTCTTTATTAAAGTGGGGTGAATTAAAAAATAAAAAATGAGATTTAAATGAGCATTTAATCTCAGCCATTGATCTAAATCTATTTCAGCCATTGGATTTACAGATCACCCAAAAGTCACTTGGGTCGCCCAAAAGTCATTTGGAGTAATATTAAGGGAGGAAAAGATCACATTCGATTCAATTCTTTCATGAGCAGATTGGGAGAAGGAGAGCAAGAGAGCAAGAGAGATTTCTGAGCAGGGAGGAGAAGGAGACAACAGCTTGGCACACATTCCAAGGCAGCAGTTGAACAGATTTGTACAGTTAATTCAGCACACAGTGAAAGGCAGATTTTGGCACGATTTTTGAGGAGAGGTTTGCACAAAAATCGAGGAGCAGTTTGCTGGTTTTTCTGCACGCAAAATGAGGGCCATACAGCAGCATTTAATGCTGAAAGTGGGCACGAAAATCAAGGAGACCGTACAGCATTTATTGATGTCCTGTTTGCTGTAATTTCCAGTTTGCTGTGAAGCATGGGAAAAGAGATAAGTTATAAATTTGCTTGCTGATTTTTTGCTGAAAATTTCTCACTGTAAAAGGAAATTTTCAGAAATAAAGAATAGCTCTCAAACTGGTTTTCCCCAAGAGTTGTAGGGAGTTTTTCCAGGGTCACATTGACCAAAAATATCAGTGTTTAAATGTGTTTTAATGGTTGTTTATTACTACTGATTTTTATTTCTGCAATTTCCAGCATTCTGTAAAATTTCCAGAATTTGTGTTTTCAGCAAATTTATTTTTTTTCAGCTTGTTAAATGTATGGTTATGGGAAAGGGCATTTAACTATATGGGAGAAATAAGGAGAAACTGAAAACCGGGGTGGGAAAATAGAAATTTCTAGATGGTATCGGAGCTTGAGTGCTGAAGGGCAGTTTGGGACAGCAAAAGGAAAAATTACAGTTGCTGATTTTTCACTCAGAAAATTCCAGCAAGCTGATTTTTTCATAAACAGCAGTTTTATCTTTACTACAGCAGTGCTATTTTTTAGTTTTAGGACAGCAGGATGTCATTGGGATTGAGGGTGGAGGATAGGCTGGATGGGCATATAAATTACAGCGTTTGGAAGGAGAGAATGCAGAGTATCTTTGAGGAGGCAAAAGTCTGGGATATCACGGTGCATACAACACAGAACCCTGTTGTTGTGCCTACTGATGCTACTCAGTTGACAACTTATAATAAAAAGAACAACAAGGGTAAGAGGCTGATTCTAGACGGAATCAAAGACCATTGCATTCCTCATGTGAGAGGAAAGAGCAATGCCCATGAGATGTGGACAGCATTGTCCAATCTCTACCAGAGTACCAATGAGAACCGGAAGATGGTCCTGGAGGAGAAGTTGAAGAACATTAAGATGGGTAATGATAGTGCAGCTGGATATCTCACAAAGATTACTAATGTGAGAGATGAGTTGGCAGCGATTGGAGAGGCCATTCCACCCACCGAGTTGGTGCGGATTGCAGTGAATGGCCTCCCCCGTTCATGGTTGAACTTTGCTGATGGGGTTTGTGCACGTGAGACCCTTCCCACATGGGAGAGGTTTTGGGATGATTGCATTCAGACAGAGGTCAGGAAAGGTCAGCTTGGGGCAGCCAAGCCAGTTGAGCAGGATGAGGATGTAGCACTGGTGGCAGGAGGCAAGAAAGGCAAAGGGAAGAAGCAGGCTTCCACAAGCAATGGTGGGGGCAAAGGCAAAGGTAAACAGGGGAACACACAGAAGGACTATTCCAAGGTGAAGTGTTGGAATTGTCAAAAGATGGGACACTATGCAGTTGTGTGTCCGGAGAAGAAGAAGAAGAAGAAGGGGAAGAACCAGGACATGGCAGCTTCAGCAGAGATTGAGGACTTTGCTGGTCGTTTTGACCGAGAGTTTGCGTTCACTACGTGTGAGTCCTCTAGTGCAGGATCACCTGCCACATAGGTTCAGAGGGAGCATGCTTTTCCCTCGATTAGCGGAGCATCTTCAGGTATCTGGTATGTGGACAGTGGGGCTTCACGTCATATGACAGGAGTCCGTGAGTACTTCTCAGAGCTTTCAGAGAGTGGCACTGATATTGAGGTAGTACTCGGTGATGACAGAGTTGTTAGAGCAGTTGGGGTGGGGACAGTGACATTTCAGAGGGAGTCTAAACCTCCCTTGAAAGTGTCATAGGTTCTTTATGTGCCAGGGATGAGGAAGAACCTCATATCCGTCTCAGCTTTGGAGGACAGAGGATATGAGGTACTGTTCAGGGGAGGACAGGTGTTGATGTATCCCAGGGGCACTCCAGCTGATTCAGCTAGAGTGATAGGTGTACGCCATGCAAAGGTGTACAAGTTTGCATTCCAGCCCCTTTTGGCATTGAGCAGTAGTACCGACAGCAGAGCTAGCAGTTCTGAGCTGTGTGAGATTTGGCACCGCAGGATGGGACATATGTATCATGGAGCCTTGAGGACATTGCGGGAGATCACTACAGATGTGCCAGATTTCAGTACTGATCACTTTGATACTTGCAGAGGTTGTGCGATGGGCAAATTTGCCAAATCCCCTTTTCCCAGCAGTGACAGCAGAGCGACGGGGATACTTGATTTGATTCATTCCGATGTGAGCGGTCGGATGTCTCATGTTTCCTTGAGTGGATATGAGTACTATGTTTTATTCATTGATGATCACTCCAGGAGGACCTGGATTTATTTTTTGAAGACCAAGAGTGAGGTCTTCAAGCGGTTTCAGGAGTTCAGAGCTCTTGTGGAGACTCAGACAGGTTGAAAGATCAAGTCCTTGAGGTCGGACAATGGAGGAGAGTACACCCTTGGAGAGTTTGTTGACTATTGTGCGGAGGTAGGCATTAGGAGGGAGTTCACTGTTCCTTACAACCCCCAGCAGAACGGGGTTGCGGAGAGGAAGAACAGATCCATCATAGGGGCTGCCAAAGCCATGTTACATGATCAGGGGTTGCCATTGTTCTTGTGGGCAGAGGCCTGCAACACAGTTGTTTACTTGCAGAACAGGAGTCTGCATCGTGCCTTGGGGCACATGACTCCGGAGGAGGCTTTCTCTGGGAAGAAGCCTGATATTGGTCATCTTCATATCTTTGGATGCATTACATACTCCTATATACCCAAGGAGAAGAGGACCAAACTAGAGCCCACCGTAGAGAAGGGTATCTTTGTGGGCTACAGTGAGACCTCAAAGGCCTTTCGGATTTACATTCCTGCACAGAGGAGAGTTTTTGTCAGACGGGATGTGAAGTTCGAGGAGGACAGGGCCTTTAGGAGGTCACGGGAGTTAGATTATTTGGATCAGCCAGACCCTCAGCAGTAGTTGAGTCAGTCGCAGGGATCCAGTGAGCAGGGATCAGGAGGATCCGGAGGTACATCTATGAGGATGTCAGGTCCGTCAGTGAGCAGTGGCTCGTCGAGCCAGAGGGGTGGTGCTCCGGGCAGCATGCAGAGCAGTTCACTAGGGAGTCCATTGATGGACAGTTCACACGGTGCCTCAGCTTCTATAGGTTCAGGTGCAGGCAGGAGGACAGCAGACAGACAGTCAGGAGTTCAGGCTACTGATGGTGATGAGGAGGAGGAGTTTCATTCTCCTATGGGAGAAGCATGCTCAGGGAAGAGAAAGCCCAAGTGGCTTCAGGACACCTTGAGAGATGCCACATCTGTTGCTGAGCCGAAGAGGCCGGTCAGAGAGAGTAGACCACCTGAGAGGTTTTGTAGCTATATGGCAATGGTTACCAACATCCTTGACTCTGAGCCTTCTAGCTATGAGGAGGCAGCTAGCCAGCAGGTCTGGAGAGAGGCCATGCAGGAGGAGTATTCTTCTATCATGAAGAATGATGTTTGGGAGGTGGTGCTGAGGCCTGAGGGCAAATCCGTGGTTACTTCCAGATGGCTTTACAAGGTAAAGCATGCTGCAGATGGCAGCATTGAGAAATTCAAAGCGAGGTTTGTGGCTAGAGGGTTCTCCCAAGTAGAGGGAGTTGATTATGAGGAGACCTTCGCTCCCGTGGCTCGATATACTTCGATCCGCTCCATTATATCGATAGCAGCAGAGATGGGTTGGAAGATCTACCATATGGATGTGAAGGCCGCATTTCTCAATGGCTTCATACAGGAGGGGGTGTACATTGAGCAGCCACAGGGCTTTGAGGTGCATGGGAAGGAGTCCCATGTGTGCAGACTGAAGAAGGCCCTTTATGGCCTGAAGCAAGCTCCCAGAGCTTGGTACTCCAGGATAGATACATATTTGCACGGGATGGGTTTCACAAAGAGTGAGGCAGATCCGAATCTTTACTTTATTGTGATTGGTGAGGAGCCTCTCATTCTGGTGTTGTATGTGGATGACTTGATCATTACAGGTGCAGAGAGACTCATAGAGCACTGCAAGAGAGATCTTGCGACGAAGTTTGAGATGAAGGACATCGGCTTGATGCATTACTTTTTAGGTTTGGAGGTGTGGCAGGAGGAGGGGCATTTCTTCCTGGGGCAGGGGAAGTATATTGTGGACATCCTTAGCAGATTCCACATGGAGGATTGTAGACCCATGTCGACACCAATGATCACCAACTGGAAGAAGCTTCATGCTTTGGATTCCAAGTTGGTGGATCCCACATTGTACAGGCAGCTGATTGGTTCCTTGATGTATTTGGTCAACACTAGACCAGATATCTGTTTTGCAGTCAACACGATGAGTCAGTTTATGTGTGAGCCTAGGAAGGTTCACTGGGTGGCTGCAAAACACATTTTGCGATACTTGCAGGGGACAGTGGATTATGGTCTGGACTACAGGCAGGGAGATGGAGTGAGATTGGCAGGATACACTGATTCTGATTGGGCAGGTTGTGCTTCTGATAAGAAGAGCACTTCAGGGTGTTGTTTTGGGTTGGGTTCAGCAGTAGTGTCATGGTTCAGCCGGAAGCAGCAATCAGTAGCACTGAGTTCAGCGGAAGCAGAGTATATGGCAGCCAGTCTAGCTAGTTGTGAGGCTATCTGGCTTCGCAAGATGTTGTTTGGCTTATTTGGTCAGTCGTTGAGACCTTCAGTGATTTACTGTGATAATCAGAGTTGCATTAAACTCACGGAGAATCGAGTATTTCATGACAGGTCAAAGCATATCGGGATCAGATATCATTTCATCAGAGACTATGTTCAGAAGGGAGTTGTGAAGCTTGAGTATATTTCCACTGATGAGCAGGTTGCAGATATCCTTACCAAAGCCTTACCACGGGGCAAGCATGTCTACTTCAGAGACAAGATGGGTGTGGTGAGGAACACCTTCCTCGGTAAGAGGGAGTGTTGAAATTTGGTACCGGAGGACAGGTGGTTCCCTTAGGCTTTGATCTTTGGCCTAGGGAAAAGTGTCCAAAAGAATTTAATTTTCTCCTAAAGTGACTTTATAATTTTATAAAGTTAAATTTAAAAGTGACTTTAAGTGATAAAGTTACTAAGTCTAATTTTAAAGTGACTTTTATAAAGTCAATGAAAAATTAGAAAGGAAAAGTGACTTTGGAAATAAATGACTAAGTGGGTCTTTATTAAAGTGGGGTGAATTAAAAAATAAAAAATGAGATTTAAATGAGCATTTAATCTCAGTCATTGATCTAAATCTATTTCAGCCATTGGATTTAGAGATCACCCAAAATTCACTTAGGTCACCCAAAAGTCATTTGGAGTTATATTAAGGGAGGAAAAGGAGGAAAAGATCACATTCGATTCAATTCTTTCATGAGCAGATTGGGAGAAGGAGAGCAAGAGAGCAAGAGAGATTTCTGAGCAGGGAGGAGAAGGAGACAGCAGCTTGACACACATTCCAAGGCAGCAGTTCAGCAGATTTGTACAGTTGATTCAGCACATAGTGAAAGGCAGATTTTGGCACGATTTTCGAGGAGAGGTTTGCACAAAAATCAAGGAGCAGTTTGCTGGTTTTTCTGCACATAAAATGAGGGCCATACAGCAGCATTTAATGCTGAAAGTGGGCACAAAAATCGAGGAGATCGTACAGCATTTATTGTTGTCCTGTTTGCTGTAATTTCCAGTTTGCTGTGAAGCATGGGAAAAGAGATAAGTTGTAAATTTGCTTGCTGATTTTTTGCTGAAAATTTCTCACTGTAAAAGGCAATTTTCAGAAATAAAGAAGAGCTCTCAAACTGGTTTTCCCCAAGAGTTGTAGGGGGTTTTTCCAGGGTCACATTGACCAAAAATCTCAGTGTTTAAATGTGTTTTAATGGTTGTTTATTACTGCTGATTTTTATTTCTGCAATTTCCAGCATTCTGTAAAATTTCCAGAATTTGTTTTCAGCAAATTTATTTTTTTCAGCTTGTTAAATGTATGGTTATGGGAAAGGGCATTTAACTATATGGGAGAAATAAGGAGAAACTGAAAACCGGGGTGGGAAAACAGAAATTTCTACAACAATATCACTAGAAATCTAACATTGGTCCAGCAATTGAATCACCATCTCCTAGCTGCCTCTACACAATCACTATGTTTCTCGACATCATAGCTTATGGGAACTATGTCACTCCCCCCGGCTAATCGATTTTCCTCCAAGACTTCGACTTCTGCCCTCCTAGTCTCACAACCCGTCTTCTAGCTCTGGAAATCAATTTTCCAGCAAATTTTTAGATTCCCTCTAAGGCTCTACATTACCTTTATGTGGCCCTACACTGCCTAGCATGGCCTCTATGCTACCTCTTCTAGATCTCTCTCTGCCTCCTCTGAAATGTATTCCCAGATCAAGAAAGTCTCCAACAGGAATTATCCCTGCCCCTCAATGCAAGAAATCACTTTGATCTTCTTTCTAGCAACTATTGTGATGCATTCCCTGAGAAATTTGATCTCTTGATCTCTCTTCGATGTGTTTTCCAAATTCCCATCGAAGTCCTTCTTATAATCCTCCATTTGAGTAATCAATGACCCATATTAGATTCCAATCAATGGCTTGGATCATTTGGACTCAATCTCCATCTTCTTCTAGAAGTTTCTTCCTTAGTTTGATTAATACCCTTTAATTATTTTAATTTCCTAAGTTTAGACTTAAGCACCTTTGGGTGGAATTTCCCAAAACGATTTATGAGTATTGTGGAATACATGTGTCCTAGACTCCCTGCAAATTTTGAGGCTTAGAGAACATTTGATGCTACCAGAAATAAATAACTACATTTCATTGTTGATTCAGACAGCCAAAAGAACCTAATATTAGTCGATGATGTTAAGATATTGAAGCCCCCAATGTCACACCCCCAACCATACACAATTGGTTGGTTGAGTCATGGACAAGACATCCATGTTAGCGAGTAGCATCACTTGTCCTACAACATCAAGACCTTCTCAAATAAGCTATTATGTGATGTTGCACCACTTGAAGTTTGTGATGTTCTGCTAGAGCAACCTTATATGTGGAAATTTTATGTTGTGTATGAGTCTCAACCTCATAGTGTTGTTTTTACTCTAGGGGATCAATTCTACAGGATACCAAAGGTAGTCTAAACTATTACAAAATTATTAATCTCAACAAAGCAATACAAGAAGGTAATCTCTCATACTTCCAAGTTTGTACTTTCCAAGGTTCGGTTAAAAGGTGAACAACAAGTCACTGAACTATCATAACTTTAGTACAATCTTTCTCTACATAACACAAGTAGGTGGAAAAGCTTGTAGAATGGTCCAAGGATAAAGTCACCTCACCTACAAAAGCACCCCTACTCTTCCAAGTCACACATCCACTTTCATAAGATGACAACCATCTATATGTTTAATGTGGTTATAATGGATCTCTTTAAAACTCTATTAGTTCTTTGCAAACATTCTAGCCAGCTATCGCCATGGATGTCACCTTTCAGACTGCATCTTCACCAATAAATTCCTCCCATCAAGCAGCCAAATTTGTTGAAAATTTTCAACACTTCCAATAATAGGATCATGATGCCCTACCAAAAGCCAATGCCAAGTACAAACAACGACATGACCAACATCAAGTTCTATGTAAGTTTCAAGGTACAACTAATGTGATTGTGGACACTAAGATGAAGGGTACTCACTAGCAGAACATACAACTCTCAAGAAGTTAACAAAGGGAGGCTTCTTCACCAAGGCAAGTGATTCACCAAGAACCAAGTTCAACAGACATTTCATCACTTAATGATGGAACTTTACGTAATGGGGGCCATTGCTTTCTAAGGGGGGGATTGATCCAGGTGGATGATAATTACCAGAGTTAATAATTATTTTTCTACCAATTTTTGTAAAATCATGGATTATATTTATAATATGAATGATAGAATAAAAATAAAATAAAATAAATCATAATAGTGAAATAAGAGTGTAATTGCATAATAATTTAGTTCTTACCATCATATTTACCCATGGATTTCATAAACCATGATATTTACCCATGGTATTCGAATGGCACGATGATTTAGTTTTTACCATCATATGGATAACTATGGGAATTCGTTGGGAGAAAAGCATGTCTTCTTATGGTATATTATCAATTCACTAAGTATTAGATTTTGTTTTTATTATTTTTCTACAATATCTCTCTTTGGCATGATGCCATATTCTAAGTTATCTTTCTGATGTTCTTCTGCTATATTTTTCTTACACATCATACCATATTCTCAATTCTTTTTATAATGTTTTTATGCAATATTTCTCTCACACATTGTGACATATTCCTTTGTCATTCATGAAGTTTCAGTTCTTAAAGAACTTAAATCACACCAACATTAATGCATCAAGTTTCATGAGAACTTTACTGTTAAGCAGGTATGAGCTAGACTATTACTAGGATGGGTGACTTGCTAGGAATTTTTAGTTTTTATTCTTTTGTCACTTTCTAAGTCTCATTCCTCCAACAATCCAAATTTTTCTCACAATATGTCAAAAAGAAAACAAAGAAAAGTGGTATACATTATATCTCTTAAAGATATTTGAATTTTTCTAAAAACCTTACATCTAAGTTTAGTAACATTATCGATGAATTTCTTCTCAAATATATATTGAAATTCCATTGAATCTATGATACAATAGCATAGCTTTTTGAATGGTTTTAATCCAACCTTGGTACTTTGTGTAAGATTGGTGTTTGTAGACAAATTAGGTATCTTGATTAAATTATTTTTAAAGTTTAGTTATGTTAAAGGTAAAGAGAGGTGGTCACCGATATGGATGAGTTATTGATATTTTTTGTTTGGTGATAGTGATTTGTAAATTATCTTGGATATTCTAATGGTTAGTTCACTAAAATAGATTTAAGTTTTAAGAAGACTATATTGAACTTATTCTCAATTATGTAACGATATATTTCTCTTTCTTAACCTTCTAATATAAATTTAAATAATCATAATAAAAATAATTTACAAAATAGACTACAATTAAATAAATAAAAAACACAATGGAAGACAAATATTTACACTCAAAACCTAGATAAACCTACATAGAGATACAATTATTCAATAAAAAAATTATACCTCCAATCTTGTTATATTATGGAGATTAAAATATAAAATACATTTTTCTCTAAGCTTACTGTAAATCTCTTACAAGTTATGGTATTCTAAAGTCATCTAAAATATTCTTATTTTGTTCTCTATTATCACCTCCTCTTCGGTAATCATACCATGGAATAGTCCATCAATGAAAAAGTGAATCCTCTTTTCTCTTTTAGCTAAAAAATTTTGAATAAAATTTAGTTTAAGGTTCAAAAACACTTTTAAAACCTTTGTGATGTTTCTAGAAATGTATAGTAAATTCCTCTATATTCTTATTTCTTAGTATTCAAATTATGGTGAGTTAAAATAAATTTCACTTAAATATGGAAAGGATATTTGACCTCACAACATATGCACTACAAACTAATCAAATAAAAAGTTACACTTGAGTAAATAAAATGAGTAATGATTTGAGACTAATATAGGCAACATCAAACTAAAACAATTATGAACCTGGTCAGTTTTCATTAATCTTTTTTAAAACTAGTTATACACCTTAGTTATAAAATTTGGACATTTTCTCCATAAACGTTATCTACACATTAATATTCTCTATACAAATACTATTCACCATTATAACATTTATTTTTTGTACCTTAATATCTCTTTTTAAAAACTGTAAAATTTTACTAGAACTCTGAAAATATTTGACTTTTATAATTTGCAAAATACACTTACTAACTCCATTGCAATAATAGAAAAAACATCTATCAGAGTAAGTAATTATAAAAGTGAGTTTTGTACCAAAATAGGACAATGTTGTGTGATCTCTATTAAGTTCAACTCCATCTCCTTTATTTAATAACTAAATAAAGATTTAAAACAGTAAAGATGGTGCAAGTGAATCCTTTCATTTTTATTGGTTTTTGATATTGACATTAATTTTATTTGATCTTTAAATCTCACCATTATACCTATTGATAAAAGAAATAGAATTGATTGATATATTTGGAAATCTTTTATCTCCAATAAATTTTACAATACAAATCATAATAATTTACCACAAATCTGAAATTATACCATAGTAATTTACCACATATCTGAAATTACTAAACGAAATACAGTATTACTATTCATCTCAATTAAACTTTACAAACCATACAAACCATAGATCTAAAATCACTAACCCTAATACCATATTAGGGACCATAGATCTGAAATCACTGAACCAAATACCATAGATCTGAAAGCCCTGACCTACATAATATATTAAACAACCAATCAATTCATAACTTGACTTGTATATTCTAATATCAAGCAATAAACGCAACCACTATCATTCAATATCTCACAATGAATAAAAATGTTATGTGAAATCAATGCAGTATGACACTGTCATCTCTGCATATTGGACATGAAATTTGGTGACTAAACCAGTTAAATATGCAGTCCGAATGGTAACTATGGTTGCAGGGCAATTGCTTTGTAGATGCTCCAACGGGAAACGAGTCGTGACAAATGACACATAAGGATTCTTCTCCATTGTCATGGAAAACAATAATTGTTGACAAACATTTCATTGCCAGTGATGCTTTAACCAAAGCATCTATGTCATGTATCATGCTCGTGTTGAAACTAATTGCTTCATGTATGAAATCGAAAATACGTGTATTATCCTCCAGGCTTTGTATCATCTCTTGGCAAGTGAATTTCGAACTCCATATAATTTGCAGACTGAAGGGATGACCATTTAATTGGTGGCTGTAATCCCTTATATGGCGAAGCAGAATAGTATTCTCCCTCAGCTCAGTTATTCTGTTGTCTTCACCAACTTCTTCTGTCGAATTCTCTTCACCAATTTGTTCTGTGGAATCGTCTCCATCAATTTCTACTGTCGTTGTATTAATGAAATATCTCACATGCACCGCGTTCCCTTCATGCCATCTCACATCGTCTAGTTCACGAATTCCAACATTTTCTGATATATTCTCGAATTCCCAACGGCCGTGAATACAGTCCTGCAGTGTAAATGGATACAATGTACTGACTAATCGGGCAGTGACACTAGAGACCAGATGCGATTCAGCATTTCCAATTTCAGATCTGTGCCCTTGTTCAGTCATTGTAGTAACTGCTGGGTTTTGTAAAGAAGGCACTATGCCTGCTCTATGCTCATCTGCTAATTGTCTCATGATTCGGAGACTTATACTTCTCTCTGCCTCACTCGTATAACTTCTCTGCTGTGGGTTGATATTGCAACTGTTCTCAACGTCTCCCGTACCACGATCCATCTTTAATTCGACTTTCCTCAGATATGATCAGACTTTCCCGATCTGGAATGAAAGTAATGTATAGTCCTTGGAACGGCCAGTTATAGGTATTTATATTCAACGAGATTAAAACATCACTATTCTTAATATGATTCCAATTTTCGAAGCCGGCAATTTTGGATGCATCACCGAGACAAACACCAGTCAAATGTATTTGATAAACTCGAAATGCCATTGATAGATTTTATTATTAAACTGGGTTTAGTTAATATATAATATTGGGATGAGATTCAAACTTATGAACACCTTTGGAGACCGTGTAATCCTGATAATTAACTCCCATGACAAACACTCGTGATAAATAGAAACGTATAGATAGATTTGCTAATAATTTTATTATTAAATTGGTTTTAGGTTTTTATTGGTAGGCTGATGCAGATTTGATTTTTCTATCTTTTTCGGAGACTCATTGAGGTTTGAATCTAGAATTTTTGGGGGGCGAAAGTCCTCGATATCAAAGCAATTGGGTTATCTCACATGGACTAAATTGGGTTTAGTTTATATATGGGGTGTAAAATGGGTTCAGTTTATATATTGGGTGTAAAAATAATATAAGGATTAGTTTTGATTTGATTGAATATTTTGGAAAATGGTAATTTTTATAATAATATAGATATTGGCTTAATTTGTGATTCTTATAATAATATAGAGATTAGTTTCAACTTAATTGTGAGTGAACACTTGGAAGAATGAATAATTTTTACAATTAATTTTATTTTTATTTAAATAAATTTAATGAAATCAAATTATATTTTATGATTTTTAAATTGAATAATAATATATTTAATTAAAAAATTGAACATTAAAAGAGTATAAAATATGGCATATAATTTTGGCAAATAAAATTAAAAGAAAGATAACCAATAAAAGAGATATATAAAAGACGTAGTCTTTAACGCGACTTTTTGAAAGAGAAAATCCGGCAGTAATTTATCGGAATCCAAGTTTGATAGCTAATTTCTGCACAATGAAAATTTCCAGGGTGCTGAATCCGAATATGCAGTTAAAAAACCATTTTAACTGCAAAAAATCATGATTTCATCTCAATTTCTTCCGCCGGATCACCGGAATCTCAAAAAGTCGCATTATAGACAACTCCTATATAAAATGGATAAAAAGCATGGTCAAAATAAAAGTGAAATCCATATTTTTAATATTAAGATAAGATTTAATTTTAAAATAATGTTTAACATAAAATGTATAAAAAACATGGTCATAGTAGAAGTGAAATCCATATTTTCTAATATCAAAATAAGATTCAATTTTAGAATAATGTTTAAGAAATACCCATTCTCCAATATTAAGATGAAATTCCATTTTTAAATCATATTTAAAGTTGTTTAATTTTTATAATTATTTTTATTTTTTATTTTATAATTTAAATAAATTTTAAAAAGAAATAAATCCCATAAAAAATAATTAGTATAAATTTTATAAATTTTAGATTTAATAATAATATATTTAATTGAAAATGGATATTAAACCATCATGACCAACCAATTAAAGAACGGTTTGAGGATTAAGAATGGGACATAAAAACGATAAAAAAACAAAATCAAAGTCAAAGTAAAATCCCTTCACATGACCTTGAAGTTATGCATAAATATATTTGGATTTAATAACCATATATTTAATTAAAAATAAGATATAAAAATGATAAAACGTAAAGTAAAAGTATGGGTATGCATTAACCGACCATGAGAGGGATTTAAGATTGCAAAATGTATTTAAATATGCGAGAATACAATACCTCAAATTAATAGTGATTTATAAAAAATGGCTGGTAGATTATAAATGGCTCAAAATATATCAAATTGAAAAATGGTTGGTGGATTATAAACGATCGCAAGTAAGATATTGTTATTACTAAAATTATTAATTTATATTTATTTTTTAAAATATGGCGTGATATTTTTGATTATATAAAAAAGCAATAGTTGTGAAAAAGGGTGTAGTTTATTATTGTTTTTAAATTTTGAGAAAGTTGTCATATTTAATTAAATATGAGATTTTTTTTTATTAATTTACTTTTAAAATTAATGAGTGGTTGAGATATTTATTCAATAAATTATTAGTTTCTTTATAAAATAATATTATATTAAAACATTTTTATAAGAGAGAAAAATTACATTTTTAAAGCTATTCAAAACATATTAAAAATATAAAGTAGATAGAGTTTAAGATTACAATGATAAGAATAAATTATATGATTAATGTACATATGATTTTTTACTTTGCAAAAATAATGGTTAACTCTTTTTTTTTTCTCTTTATTTTTAACCTTAATCCACCCTTTAAAGAAGGATCCACATCACCTTCTTTTAATTAGGAGATCATAAAACGAACAAGGGAACAATTCCTTATGAGAATCAAGATGTCATTTTCAGGAAACTACTTTCTCCTCCCATAAGAGACATCAAGTACAAGTTCCATCCTTGAGTAGGAAATTTTAATATCCTTGGTTTCTACTTTATCCTTCAAGACTATATATGGTTATCCAAGTGGCATTTTTGGACCAATAGGAGTAACATTCTCAAAATATTCTAATTTTTTATTTTATTTATCTTCTTCTTTTTTTTCAACTAGCAAAAATGTTGTATTCTCATAACCCAAGACCTTAATCTATCTAAAAAATTTCCACTTGAAAATAATTTTTACTAGAAGATCCTTATTAAGTTTAATCTCAACACAAAGTCATGCATATGTTCTAAGTCCATTTATAGCTTTCTCAAAAACTATTTTTTATAACTAACCAAAGTATTCACAATATCATCCATAACGTTAAAAATATAAGGGCCAAATTGGAAGAGGAACCCAAATTGGCTCATAATAACGGACATAGAGATTGGATCAAATTCTCGAAACCAAGGATTTATAAATAGTCCTGCACTTCACTAAAACTAGGGACCTCTAAAGCTTTCTTATAATTAACATGATGAAAAAATTGAACTATAAAAAATCCCATGGAAGAAAGAGATATCTCACTATTCTTTGTCCAAATTGAGTGAAACCACAAGTACGACTTTGATGAAGGAGGTCATTAAACATAAATATAGAGATAATAGTAATTGGTTCATCCTTTTGATGAAGATGAGTGGTCTTTGACACTATCATCTATTCTACTTTATCTACAATATATGCAATTGGCAAAGGACTTGAAACAATTGAAGTGTTAGGTTTTTTTATTTTTACTACATCCATGAAGAAAATAAGCTGCGAAGTTGAAGAGATTGATGGGCCCACCATCCCCCAACATAATCTCAACACTGAGGTTTAGATAGTTTAATCTTTGCACAAGCTATATAATAAAATAATAAGGATTGTGTTACCAATTGATTACCCTAAAAATGAGACATTGATGATCCACAAAACTACCATTAAAAGCTCTTGTTGCTATTGTAAATGTACTAAAAAGTATGGTGTTCCCTTTGAGAGACTTGACCATCAACTAAAGACTATCCTTGGGATCAATGCTTTTAACAAATATTTAGTTTGCAAGTAGTTCATCCAACATTATTAAGTGCTTTTTCAACCTCTTGGCATGAATACTTTTGCACCAAATGATTGATGTGCAGAATCTAGATGGTATTGAAAGTTATATAATATCTTGTGAGGATTTTCAATGATAGCTATAATGTTTTACATGTTGGTGGCTATGAGCAAGAAATTTGTAGGCAACTTCACAACCTCATTTATTTATATGTGTGTTATTACATTATTGAATAGATCACTTAACTCAATTTTGGTACGTGGAAATGATGTATATTCTCTTGTTTGTTGAAATGTTCTCAAACCCAATATGGGCTTGACTATCTCATGAAATGGGTTTATGATAATGGTATTTTTCAACTTTGTTAATTCTTTGTAAATTAGAGGATTAACATAGAGTATATTATTTTTTTGATTGTTTCTTTGTTTCATAATGTGTTTTTATATTGAGTTTGTACAATTTGTTTGTGGTATAGTTTGTATTATTGTTTATAAATAGTATGTGGGTGTTGTTTGTCATTTTTATTTGATATGAAAACCATGAGGTGACATTGTCTCAACTATTGTGCTTATTTCATGGAATGGGTCCAAAATGGTTGTGTTTATCATAACATAAGACAACATGAATGATATCTTAGTTACTTTGCTTAGTTGATGGTTGTTTGTTCATGAGATTGAAGCTTACAAAAAGTTTCAGTTTTTTTAGCTCAAATAGGTGTTTTAGTCTCAAATAGTGCCTATGAATCTAGCAACACAAATGGATTAATTATCTCCAATACCCAGAAAAAAAATTTATGTGACAATGCCATAATTAGATTAATTAGACAATTTTAACTAGTTTCCTAAGTCTAACTTAGTGAAATGGGTTAATTAAACGGGATTAAATGAGACAAATTGATTTTTCTCTAGAGACTTCAAGAAAAATGATTTGAAGAAGTCAAGATGATCTTAGCCATTGAATGGAATTAGCTCATGGTCATTAATTCGTCAATTAGAGATTAAAAGAGGAGATCGATAGGGCCTTTGGAGATCATTCAAACAATTCAATAGATGATTTGTAGTGATAGAAAGGGCATAGTGATAGCATGGGAGACACACGCTATGGTTTCAATAGTTGCAATTGAGGAAGGGAAGATTTTTCCAGAGAGGATTCTTCACAATTTCTTCCAATTTTTAAAAGATGAAAGGGGGTCAATTTATTTATGTAGAGGGAGGCTAAAATTCCCAGAGCAAGTAACCAGGTTTCCAACACAAGTCATCGGAGTCATAGATCGATTTACCAGTTGTCAAATATATTTTTTGGAGGTAGTGCGAGTGGCTTTAGCGATTTGCTAAAGGAAATTTAACTTGCCTGAATAATTTCCCAAAGGTTGTATTCATTTCCAAAAGGTAGTGTGAATCAGATGAGGTAGTGTAAGTTTCCAGTTTAAGGAAATGAAAATTTCTAAAGGTGGGTCAAGCTACTTCCAGCGGGTTAATTAGCTTCCAAAGGTTGAATTTGACTTGCGCAAGTGAAGAAATTGTTTTTTTAGAGCTTTACCAATGAGAGGCAAGCAGATTGTATTTCTCCATTGTAGATTTTATTGTTGAAAATATTAATAATAAAGCCCTCATCTGAATAACTGGTGTTCTAGTCCCAAATGGTGTTTATGAGGCTAGGAATGTAAATGGATTAATTATATTCAATGCCCAGAAAAATTTTCTATGTGACAATGTCATAATTAGATTAACTAGCCAATTTTAACTATTTTCCTAAGTCTAACTTAGGGAAATGGATTAATTAATTGGGATTAAATGAGACAAATCGATTTTTCTCTATAAAATTCAAGAAAAGTGATTTGAAGAATTCAAGATGATCTTAGCCATTGAATGGAATTAGCTCATGGTCATTAAATCATCAATGAGAGATTAGAAGAGGAGATCGATAGTGCCTTTGGAGATCATTCGAACAATTCAAGAGAGTTTTTGCAATGATAGAAAGGGCATAGTGATTGCATGGGAGACACTCGTTAGGGTTTCAGTAGTTACGATTGAGGAACGGAAGATTTTTCCAAAGAGAATTCTTCATAATTGCTTCCAATTTTTAAAAGACGAAAAGGGGTTAATTTATTTCTGTATAGGGAGGTTGAAATTCCAAGAGCAAGTATCCATTTTTCCAACACAAGTTATCGAAGTCACAGATCGATTTACCAGTTTCCAAAGATATTTTTTGGAGGTAGTGTGATTGGCTTTAGCAAGTTGCTAAAGGCAATTTAACTTGCTTGAATAATTTCCCAGAGGTTGTGTTCATTTCCCAAAGGTAGTGCGAATTGGATGAGGTAGTGTAAGTTTCCAGTTTAAGGTAATGCAAATTGCCAGAGGTGGGTCGCGCTACTTCCAATGGGTTAATGAGCTTGAAAAGGTTGGATTTTACTTGCAAAAGTGAAGAAAATATTTTTCTAGAGCTTTTCCAATGAGAGGCAAGCAGATTTCATTTCTCCATTATAGATTTTATTGTTAAAGATATTAATAATAAAGCCCTCATCTGTAGAATTGGTTTTTCCCTGGGGTGGCAGGGGTCGATTTCGGGAATCAGCCCCTGCCACCCCAGGGCCTATTGGGCCGCGGGGATGGAGCTGCTTGTAGCTCCCTCCCTGCGCACACCTGCAACCCAGGTGACCCGTGGGTGGCAGGGGCCAATTCCCGGAATCGGCCCTTGCCACCCTTGCGTTGGCTGGGCTACGGGGGAATTGGCCCCTGCCTTCCCCAGGTTGGCTGGGCTGCGGGGGTGGGCAAGGAGGGACCATCACGCAGCTCCCTCCCCACCCACCCCTGCAACCCAGCCGACTCGTGGGTTGCAAGGGATGACTCCGTAGTTGGCCCCTGCCACCCCTCTAAGGACTATTTTGTTCAAAAATATAGGTTTCCAATTTTTATGTGTGCATTATTTTCTTAGTTCCTATTATTTATTTGGTGAAATTGTAGTGTTTTTATGCGGTATTTGTCGTAAGTTAATTCAAATAAGACAAATAATTTTTAAAGATAAAAGAATAATCACTAGTAACTGCCATAGAATTTTCACATGGTATTAGAGCCATGTTAGTGAAGCACATATCTAAGGGAAAATGAGGCTCAACATAGGGAAAAAGAAGAGAAATTGAGGGTTTATAAAACCTATTTCAACTTCTTCCAATTTATTTGTGCTTTTTCTATTTTTCAAGGGTTTTCAAAGATGGCTTCAGTCATATTAAGAGATCAATACAGATTGGATGGAGCTTCTAACTTTGGCTTCTAGAAAGATAGAATTTCATTGTTATCAAAAGAAAATGGTATCAAATAATACCTGACCATTGTTATAGCCACATCATTATATCCAACATAGTTCATTGCATACAAGAAGGAATATGCCAAGACAAGGAGAATAATCCTAGATGGGGTTAAGGATCATATTGTTCTACATATCTTAGATTTAGATACAGAGAAGAAAGTGTGGGATGTGGTTCTAAAGTTGTTCTAGGATGCTACCATGAATACGAATTTGATTCTTAGAGACAAGTTGAGAAATACCAGGATGAATAAGGGAAAAAATGTTGTTAGTTACCTCACTAGAGTTTGCCTTGTGAAGGACAAGTTAGCAGTTGTAGGAGATCAATTAATTATGATGATCTCGTGAGAGTGGCCTTGAATGGGTTCTCAAAGCAAATGGATGTATTTGTTCAAGTGATCAACGAACAATATATCATACCGATTTGGTATTATTTGTGGAGCGATTTCACTCAAAAGGATCTTAGATTGATTCTTGTCAGTGGCAACAGTAGTAATAAAACCCAAAAACGTGAGGATGATGAGAATGTAGTCATAGTAGGAAATGGAAAATCCAAGAAAGGATATAGTAAAGGGTCTAACCCCAAAGGAGAGAAGAAAAAGGAATTGAGTAAAATCAAGTGAACTGGTTGTGGTCAACATGGACACTATGTTAATAAATGTTTGAATAAAAATAAGAGTGACAAGAAGAAGAAAAAGAATCAAATAATAGCTTCAAGTAATATTGACGAGCTATATTTAATATTTGAGGATGAGCTCATTCTCATAGTGTGGTTATCTAAATCTACCTCCATTGGGGGTTTGGTATATTGACAATGGGGTGTCACTTCACATGACAGGGGTTAGAGCATACTTCTTCAGTTAATAGGAAGAGGAGATGGGCTTCCAAATTCATGTGGGAAATAATTCTAAATGCACTCCAGTTGGGAGAGGGAAAATTTCCTTTCAAAGAGTACTCATGTTACAAATGCACTACATGTGCCAAGTTTAGGAATGAGCCTGGTTTCAATTTCTTCTCTTCAAGATAATGGATATGATGTTTACTTTTGAGGGTAGGTGTACATAAAGTATTAGGATTGGAAGTCAGTGAAAGAGATTTAGGTGAGAAGCAACAAGTTATACAGGTTTCAATTGGATGCTCCAGAGGCAATAGTGAGAAACATTAGTAATAAAGATGTGGGAGAATTATGGCATAGGAAGATGGGACATATCCATCATGGAGCACTCAAATTTATCAGGGACACTATTACAAGAGTTCCGTAAATAAGCACAAAACATGATGATGTGTGCAGAGGGTGTGTTCTTTGGAAGTTTGCGAAAGTATCATTTCCAAGAAGTGACAGTAGAGCCAAGGGTGTGCTAGATTTGATACATTTTGATATATGTGGTCCATTATATATGAAATTTCTCAAGGGTTATGAGTAACTTGTGACCTTCATTGATGACTTCTCCAGGAAGACCTAGATTTAATTCTTAAAGACAAGGGATGAAGTCTTCAGTCACTTCAAATAGTTTAAGGCTCTTATGGAGAACTTGATAGGAAGGAAGATAAAGGTTCTTCAGATAGATAATGGAGGTCTGAACATTGAAAAAATATTTTTGTGCAAAGGAAAAATCAAGAGTAAGTGGACAACTCCATACAACCTGCAACAGAATGGGGTTGTGGAAAGAAAGAAAAAAATAATAGTTGGAGCAACGAGGGTAGTTTTACATGGCCAAGACATGCCTAGATATCTCTAGGTAGAGGCATGTAGTGTAGATGTATACATTTAGAATAGAGTCCCACACACAGTGTTATGGAAGATGACACCCGAGGAGGCATTTATAAGAAGAAAGAAGAAGTCGAACACTTGAGGATTTTTGGTAGCATACTATATTGTCACATTCTAGATTATAAGTGCATCAAGTTAGATTCAACTGCAAAGAAAAAATATTTCTTTTCCTATAATGTAATGTCCAAGGCATGTAAGATCTACATTCTAGGTAGCAAGAATATTATCATGGGACAGGATGTAAATTTGCAAGAAGAGAAAGCCTTCATAATATCTTACAAGATTCCAAAAGTTGATCAGAGTGAGCCAACAGAATCTCGAATGGATGAAAAGGGATCTCAAACTCAGGGCACTAGCACATATACATTGACTAGTACAAGTGCAGGTACAACTACAGAGGAGAGTTCACAATAGACAAAGCATCAATAGCAAGTAGAGGAGCTTGAGGCTGCACCCACCAGTAGTGGAAGAAGGAACAAAGAGGTCTTAAATACATTGAGTTATGCGCAGGAGTTTTTGGGAGCTCGTAGATTGAGCATTAAGGATAGGAGACCACCATAAAGATATTCAGGGTATAAGGCATTGATGAGTAAGCTCATTGATAATGAGCCTTCCAATTATTAGGAGGTTGCATAGCATTAGGTGTGGAAGGATGTGATGGTGGAGGAGTACAACTCCATCATGCTAAATGATGTGTGGGAGTTCATACTCAGACCATTAGACAGGGTCATGGTTAGTTCCCATTAGATCTACAAGATCAAACATGCTATACATGGTAGTGTGGGTAAGTATAAGGCTAGGTTTGTGGTTAAGGGATTTTCTCAGAAGAAGGGAATAAACTATGAAGATACTTTTTCTCCAGTGGCCAGATACACTTCCATCAGAGTTGTGTTCTCACTTGCAGCATAGATGGGATGGAAGATTCATCAAATCGATGTCAAGACAATTTTTCTAAATAGAGTGATAGAATATGAGGTGTAGATCGAATAGCCAGATGGATTTGAGACACATTGGAGGGATACCCATGTATGTAGGTTGAAGAGAGTGCTATATGGACTCAAGTAAGCTCCCAAAGCATGATATGGTCAAACTAACAATTACTTGCAGTATATGGGCTTTGTGAAGAGTGAGGTAGACTTGAACCTCCACTATTTGATGTTAGGAGGTGATCCTCTCATTCTCGTATTATATGTGTATGATCTATTTTTGACTAGATCAACAAGGCTAATATAAGATTGCAAGAGGTACTTGGCAGGAAAGTTTGAGATGAAGGATTTGGGGTTGTTGCATTATTTTCTTATTATGTAGGTACGACAGATAGATGGGGAGATCTTCCTTGATCAAGGTAGATATGTTATGCATATCTTGGAGAAATTCAAGATGTTGAACTATAGACCCATGTCTAAACCTATTATTACCAATTGGAGGAAGATAGATGTGTTAGATTAGGAAGCAACAGACCCCACCCTCTATAGACAACTTATTGGATCTCTTATGTATCTGGTCAATGCAAGGCTAGACATTTTCTTTGTAGTCAATACTCTTATCCATTTCATCGTTGAATCGAAGAGGGTGCATTAGACAGCAATGATGGTGTCATTTTTATGGGGTATACATATGCATATTGAGAAAGTAGTTTAGCCAAACAGAAAATCACCTCTATGGGTTGCTTCAGTATTAGGTCAAGGGTTTTCTTTTCATACAACAAGAAGAAAAATTATATGGCACTAACTTTTGTAGAAGCAGAATACATGGTAGTGAGCATGGCCACATGTGAGGCCATATGGCTTTGAAAGTTGCTAGTGGCACTATTTAGTCAGAGGTTGGAGTCGACCAGTATCTATTGTGATAATCAGAGCTGCATCAAGTTATTAGAGAATATAGTGTTTCATGATAGGTCGAAACACATTGACATCATATATCATTTCATCCAGGTTTTTATATAGTGTGGGTTAGCTTGACTACAATATGTTTCCATAGATCAGCAAGTTGTAGATATTCTACCAAAGGTCTTGGGTAAAGAAAAGTATGTTTATTAGGGGATAAGTTAAGATTTGTGGAGAGCACCTTCCTCACTAAGAGGGGGTGTTAGTTTTTGTAACTCAGACGAGTGTCCTAGTCTCAACTGGTGTTTATGGGGCTAGAAACACGATTGGATTAATTATATCCAATACCCAAAAAAAAATATATGTGAAAATGTCTTAATTAGACTTATTAGCTAGTTTTAATTATTTTTCTAAGTTTAAATTAGGGACGTTGGTTAATTAATCAGGGATTAACTGAGGCAATTCGATTTTACTCTAGATACTTCTAAAAATGTGATTTGAATAAGTTAAGATGATCTTAGCCACTGATTGGAATTAGATCATGGTTGTTGATTCATCAACAAAAGATTATAAAAGGAGATCGACGGGGAATTTGGAGATCATTTAAATAGTTCAAGAGAACAAATTTGTAGTGATAACAAGTGCGCAATGATATCGTGGGAGACACCAACAAGGGTTTCAGTAGTAACTATACCAGAAGAGTTTTTCAGAGAGAATTCTTCATAATTACTTCCAGTTTCTGAGAGATAGAAGGAGGGTAATTTATTTCTATAGAGGGAGGTTGAAATTCCCAGAGCGAGTAGCTAGTTTTCCTGCGTGAGTTCCCACAGTCACAGATCAATTTACTAGTTGAAAGAGATATTTGTTGGAGGTAGTGTGAGTTTCTTTAATGAGTTGTTGGATGTAGTTTAACTTGACAGAATAATTTTCAGGAGGTTGTACTCATTTCCAAAAGGTAGTGCAAATTGGTTGAAGCAGTGCAAGTTGTCAGTTTAAGGCAATGTGAATTCCTAGAGGTGGGTTAAGTTTCTAAAGTTTTGATTTGACCAATAGAAGTGAAGAAACTATTTTTCCAGAGCTTTTCCAGTGAGAGGCAAGTAGATTGTATTTCTCCATTGCAGATTTTATTGCTAAAGATATTAATAATAAAGCCCTCATTTGAAGAATTGGTTTTCCCTTCGGGGTTTTCCAAGGACTGTTTTGTCCAAAAATATTAGTGTTCAATTTTTATGTGTGAATTATTTTCTCATTTCCCATGATTTATTTGGTGAAATTGCAGTTGTGTTTTTATTTAATATTTGTTGTAAGTTAATTTACAAGAGACAAATAATCTTAAAGGTATAAAAATAATCACAAGTAACTACAATATAATTTTCATAAAAAACACACATGGTGTGTGGGTTGTGATGTCCTCACCTTGTGAAGGTAGAGAGACACAGAGAGAGATCACAACTTAAAGTCTCATAAGTGTGTCTTGAAAACATCACAAACTGGTTCATATTGCAAATTTCATTAACCTACCTCTCCTTATGATCAACCTATAAGTGAGTCTACAATTAATTGATTCTATATTATCTACATGTGATAAACCTAAAATAAACCCATAATGGTAATGTGATCTACTTATGCATAAAGATTGATTTCACAATCTCACAACATAATCAATATACTGGGGATATAATCTCTATTTTTTGGGATATAATCATTGCAATGGTTCAAATTTTTTATTTAGTTGTGCATACCATTCGGTGCATTATTTGCCTCCATGTGTTGGCACATTATGGATTAAGGCTCCAAGTCATTGTTGTCCAATTTATAGCAAATTAAGCTATGCATAATTAATTATTAGTTGAGTAATTTGATTGACTTAAAGGAAGTATGGATCTAATATTGTGTGATACATGCAATTGGTATATCAAGGAACCAAATATTTTGCAATGTGTCATGTGGACAATATAATAAATCTAATGTTCAAACAAAGAATATATAAGAGAAATTCAATGAACTACAAGAGTAGAAGTTGTGACCAATCATAGCTAGATTGCTACTACAATTCCATGGCATTTCATAACACATTTCTCAACAAAAAAATAAAATATAAATGTATATTAGCAAATATGTCGATGAAATGAAGATTAGACTGAGAAATATTAGGGTTGAGACTATTCATGGTAGCTTTTCATGATACCATGCATATTTTTTGCTAAAAACATGCAAAGTAAGCATATCCTATATCACCCTCTATTTTTAATGTAAGTGTGGTTCCCATGAGAAAATTATTTTTATTTAAAAAAAAAACAAAAAGAAAAACAACAACAACAACAACACACTTCCTAGAGCTTATATATGTGAAATGAAAATATCGGTGGTTGCCAAATATGGATGAGTTATTTCTATCCTTTGTTTGGAATTAGTGATGCATCAACCACCTTGGATTTTCCAATGGATATATCACCAAAATAAATCTAAACTTTAAAAAACTCTTGAATGTGCAACTACATATTTGTGTGCATTAACACTTTAATATAAATCTAAGAAAAATAATTGCATTTGGATTCTTTAACTATGAGGACATATGAAATAGAGTAAATAGTGGGAAAGACATAGTGGAGCATAAATATTTACCCTAAAAACCCATATAGGAAATCCAGCATTTAGTGAAGGATTGTGCCTTCCATATTTGTTTATTATGGAGATTAAAATATAAAATATAAATCTTTCTAAGTCCTCTAAAACATGCTTATGTCTCTTTACTTTGTTAGCACCACCTCCACACTCCTACTCATACCTATGTTTATCCTACTTAGCCTCATATTTCTCTTGATATTTCTTTAGTTTCTCTTGAACCTATAAGTGTATTTTCCTTATCCTATTTATAAACTTCTATGCATTGAATGCATCGCTTGAGGTTGTCTACCTTACTCAATCCTATCCATATATGATATCCAACTATAATGGTGGTAAATATATAAACAAATTTCAAAGAGAGACTTACTAGTGGAAGTGTGGTTAGTTCTATTATAAAAAGGTTATATGTAAACCAAATTTTCATCCCAAGTCCTTTGATGCTTTTGATTGTAACCTCTCAAAAATTAAAACAAAGTTGATTTACAACCTATTTTTTCCTATCAATATATGGTTGAAAGGAAGTGGGTTTCTTTAATTTGGTATCCAACTTCCCCTATAGCGAAGTCCAAAATACACCAAGAAATATAGTATCTCTATCAGAAATGAATCTCCTTGAAATCCCAAAGTTCTCCTAAACCCTTTCAAAGAAAAATATTATAAAATATTTTCCTTTGATGGTGTTTTTACAAACCATAAAAACATCTTCTCGTTGAACCTATCTACTTCCACAAATAGGGAGTCATGGCCTCTTCTTATTCTCAACAAACCACCAACTATATTTTCTTTGTCATGGATTTTTAATGACTAAAAGTGGATTGTATTGTCCTTTCTTCCTATTAATAGGCTTTCTTATACAACATGAAATATAACCTTTGATATATTTAACTACTTCTTCTTACATATTTTCCCAATAAACATACCTATGCAAGTTATCCATAGTCTTCCTAGCACCAGAATGACTAACAATCTTTAAGGAATGAGCCTCCCTTATTAATTGTATTATTTCTTACTTTAGAACACAAAAATTCCAATCTTGGAGATGGTAAAAAATAGTTGTTACTCTTTTTATTCTTGTAGCTACTTATACACCCCCTTGAAGTCCTCATCTTCCACATACTTTTCTTTGTATGCTTCATTGATGAATGACTCCATGTGCATAAACGCTCCCAAAACTATAACATTTGGTGCTAGTGAATTGGATAGAAAATCAATCAACTTATTGGATGTGCACTCATTATATTTAATCACTAGATGAATTTTCTATATAAATCCAAACCATTTATAATGTCTTACTTATTAGAGTTTACTCTATGCGTACAAGTATTATAAAGGTTAGTCGTCAGTATGGATGATGGCCTCTCTACCCAATAGATAGTGATTACACTTCTTCATTACTTTAACTAGGGCATAAATACGCTTGTCATATGTAGGGAATTTCAGTATTTCCTCATCAAATAGCTCTAGTTGATCTCCCCCATACATTAATACTACTCCCAAAGCATACCCACTAACATCCATTTCTATTTCAAAGGAATTTTTCAAGTTGGGTAGTGCTACAACTAGGGCTTAACTAATATTCATCTTAAATTCCTCAAAGGAAATCCCTTGGTAATCTTATACCACCATAATCATCATTTGTTATTATATCATGGAATGGTGCTACCAAAATTGAAAATGATGTTCTAAACTTTCTTAAATATTATGTAGTTCCCATAAATTCCAAATTTTTGTGACATTAGTAGGAGTAATCCATTTTAGAATGTATTTATCTTTACAAAATAAATCTTCAACTTATCTCCACCAATGACATGACCCAATTAAAATAATTATTGATTAACAAATTCACACTTCTTAATGATATAGTAGATGATGTTTCCTTGATATTTCTAACACATGCTCACCCCAAGTAGAACTTTGAAAGTTGTAACTAATATAGTAAGTCATTGATATTGGGAAAATGGAATCTATTCTTGAGAGTGATCTTGTTTAGAGGTTTGTAGTCAATGGAAAATTTTAGGGACTAAATTTCACCCATGGGTTAATTTCCATGTTTTTTCCATAACCAATTCACCAATTTTTATTTTTTTATGAAATAATTCACACAAATTTGATAGGATAAAATTATTTCATACTAAAATTTTCCAAAATATATGGAAACTATATAAAATCCTTAAAATTTTGAATATTTTTACAAAATTTAGCCAAACATTTTATCAATGGTAGTTTAAGAAGTAGTAACATTCATCAAGGTTTCTACATTTCTAGTCATTTCACATTCTCTAATCCCCATCCTTATTTGGAACCAATATGAACAGGGAACCACATGGTGAATTACTTGGCCATATGGATCCTTCCTCCAACAATTCTTACAAGTACTTCATTTTATCTAACACTAATATGGATTGTTTGTATAGTCTTAGAATTGTCAAAGGGGAGTTTGGTAGTAATTTTATAATATGCTTCAATTCCCTCTTGGGTGTAATTCATTTCTAATATTGAAATACTTCTTCATGCATTTACTAATTATTCGAACTAGTTCTTTTGTTCTTTCATGTATCCTTCAAAATCTTCCTTCACACTTGTAGAATTGGTGTCCTTCTAGTTCTATCTCAAGGAAAAAGGTACATAGTTCTTAGTTAAGCTCATCAATCTCTTAGCTTAGTGTGCCCTCAATAGATAGATATTTCACTTACCCTTATGTGTATTGATGATAAATGATTTATTGTCCTTAATTAGATGATAATACTTGGCCCTTATCATGCAAATGGCATCCATCATATACATATATGGGCTATCAAACACTACACAACAAAAATCAAGAAGCACTACATCGATGGCACTTCATTAATAAGATTATCACTAATAAATAAATATAATATTACACTACTTAGAAACTTTTAACTCTAAATCCTTATTTACCTAGTCCAAAGGGCATGGATGAGGGTGATCACGCATCTCTAAATTAATTTTTCTTACTAGGTCCTTTGTAATGAGGTTCACCTATGAACCAAATGTTAGGGTCCAACCCTAACCCCTTTATTTATGTAATAAGCCCAAGGGGCCTAGTTATATTCATAGTTAGTTAGTTGAGGCAATAAATCTGGTAAGCGGTAATCCACATTCCTAATAATTGTAAGTGGTTGACTCACATTATATAAAAGGGACCAAAATTAGTTATAAACGGTCCATAGTTAATAAATAAAGTTGTTAACCCGTATTATGGAAGGGACCACTAGTAGTTAGGGTTTTGGATGTCATAAATCTTTAAATAGTCTTGGATAGTGAGGGAAGAATCATCAAATTTTATTGTAATTGAGCTTTTTTGTGTTGGAGGTTGCCCTCAAAGAGGCAAGTGAACATTGTATTATGCTTCTTGAATAATAAAATATCTTTGCAGCTTGTTTTAATTCATGTGACATTTATGTGTTTCTAGAAATTTTGTTTCATATTTCTAGCATTATGATATTCTTGCAGACCAAGTACATAGAAATTTATATCAGAGCACTTTCCAGGACTAGCTATACCTCCAATTTTAGGTAGAATTATTTTTTAGGCTATAGACGTGTTCCAACATCTTTAAACCACGGGATCTATCATTGAGTGAATAAACTTGTGAATTTGGGGAGGCATGCACACAGGAACTAAAAGAGATGGTCACGCTTTTTGGACTCCTTTATAACCCATGTGGGTACCCCTTGGAGTAGTAGAACATTAAATAAAACTACACCCAAGTTGCACTTCCACGTACCCTTGGGTATATTGAAAGACCCCTTGGGTAACCTGAAACCTAACCTTAGATAATTCATCAGTCATTGTGTTGCTATAGTACACTGAGAAAAGAAATCAGGGATATTAATCGCACGTACAATAGGGTAGTCGGATAGTATGGCTAAGGGTACAGTCGATCCTCCTTAGTTAGCGCTCTAAAATATTAGGTCGAGTACTATTGTTGGACCCCTGTTTATTTCATGAGTTGTAGCACCTTACACTCCTTATGACCATAGCTCCCTCAACTATCTGAGGATCGCCCCCACCTTTTTATACAAATCAAATCTAGAATTTTGGGTTTGGTAGTCATTGTACAGATCAAAACCAGTAGTTGGAGTTATATCACTTTTGTATAGATCAGATTAGCAGTTGGGGTTTTCACAGCATAGGTCAGACTCTTTTTGTAATGAGGGTTTTTTCCACCCTAATCCAGATAATATTTTCATAGAACATTTTACAGTGTCAATACCTTTGGGTTTCTTCCACTATAGTCTAGCCCGATTTTCTTATGATATTTGGTAGTATCGAAATTTTGGATTTTTGCCACCATAGTATTGATCAACTGTGAGTAAAACTCTATTTGGAATTTAAAAAAATAAATATATAAAAATGGGGCCATCATGGGACGCTTACAAGAGACTTAGCCCATAAGATTCAGTACTACGATTTGATCGTAGTGGTACCATTCACCTTGTAAGCGCCCAATTTTCATGTAGTTCCATTTTTTTCCCAATGTAGCTTCAAGTGAGCCACATCACTAGACTCCTGATTTTGTACTCTTTCCAACCATACTACTCTTAAATAAGCTCAAAAATGAACTAGGACTAGTGTATGATTGATACCAGGTCTTAAGTTATGAATGCAAATAAATTTTACGCCCTCAAGAAAAAATTCAATGACTTCCAGGCATCCATTACCAACCAAATCACACAAGTATTGGAAGCCCTAAGGATGTCTTGTGAACCAATGAGGGAAGAAAACAGTGTTTATGCACATGTAGAAGGAGAATCCATCCATCACATTCATTTCCATGGAGGTCACCAATATTCAAGCCACCGAACACCCAAGCTGGACATGTACAAATTTGATGGCTCTAACCTGGCAGTATGGGTGGCACAAATGGAATAATATTTCCACCTTAATAATATATGGGATGATGAAACTAAACTACATGTGGGAGCTCTTTACTTGGACCAAGAGAAATCGCAGTGGTGGTAGTGGCATCAAAAATGCTATCCAAGGACGCCAACTTGGAACATGTTCTCAAAAGATATTTGTGACCGCTTTGATCAGCAATCTTACTTTCTAGTTCATGCCACTAAGCTCAGGAAAATAGGTATAGTACAGGACTACATTGCAGCCTTTAAACAATTGGCCATCTGGACTAAAGGACTAGGAGATGCCTTTTATTTGGAATGTTTCATCAGTGGCCTAAAGGAAGCCATCCAACCGCATGTTTGAATGCATCACCCAGCTACTTAGTTGGAAGCATGCAGCAAGGTGTTATGAAACTGGCTCACAAAAAAATAGGAAAGATATATAAACGCCTTCAAAATAAGCCTCTTCGAGGGGGAAACCTCCTTTAAATCACACAAATGAACAATTCTTGGATGATACAAATGACAAGACCTCCTTTCTATATATAAGAGTCTAAGGGGTCATAATATAATCAAAGCCGACATAACAATAATAATGTAAGGGCACAATAATAACAATAGTGGGCTTCTGTGAGGCACAATAATAACAATATGGGGACTACAAGGGCACAGCAATATAATAGGGGGTTGTACTGATAATAATAAGGGGTTACAGTAATAGTATAGGGACCTAGCATGCCCCTCTCCTTCAAAAAGTGTTGTGCTCAACGCTTGAGTACTTCTTGATGCTTTTGTATAAAATTATTGTCCTCCATGCAGAATTTTCAGCAGGTAAGTTCTTCCACTTGATGAGATACTCTAAAATTAATCGATTTCGTAGCTGTTGGTTTCTTGTTTCTGTGGCTGCTCCAAGTTCCAATATGATTTTTCCTTCCTCATCATGTTCTGGCAATATTGTTTGAACTAGGATCTTCTACAACTTTTGAATGAGTGGCCACACTTTTTCATTCTTCTTCCATTCATCCCTTGCTTCATTTTTCCATTCTGGTTGAATAATAGAAATAGCACAAAGCAATGCTTCCACATCCTCATCCTTTCTTAAGAGTGCATCTGCCACAACATTTTTCTTCCCTTTTTTGTAGATGATTTCAAAGTCATAACCCAACATCTTTGTGACCCATTTTTTTTGCTCTTTAGAGGATAATCTTTGTTCTAAAAAGTATTTAAGACTATCATAATCCGTTTTTACCTTGAAGTGTCTTCCCATTAGGCAGGGTCGCTATTTCTTAAGTGCATGTAGTATTGCCAACATTTCATTCTCATAAATAGATTTATGTAAATACTTTCCTTTGATTGGATGACTTTCGTAAGCAATGGATCTTTCATATTGCATTAAAACAACACCAATTCCATTTCCTAAAGCATCACATTCCACAATATAGGTTTTTGTGAAGTCCGGTGTAGCTAAGGCTAATGCTTGGCACATTGCCTCTTTAAGATGTTTGAAGGCCTTTGTTGCTTTTGGAGTCCATGAAAATGCATCTTTCTTCAATAATGTTTTTAGAGGTGCTGCTATTCTCCCATAATTCTTAACAAACTTGCGATAATACTGTGTCAACCTGAGAAATCCTCACAGATGCTTTATGGATGTGGGTATTTTCCATTCCTTAATGGCTTTAATTTTGCTAGGGTCTACCTTAACACCTTCGTGAGATACAATATGGCCCAGATATTCCACCTCTTATACTCCAAAGAAACATTTGGTGATTTTTTCATATAATTGTTTCTCCTCCAATAGTTTGAGCACCCTGTCAACATGTTGAACATGATCCTTCCAAGACTTCCTATAGATTATTATATCATCAAAAAATACTAACACAAATTTTCTAAGGAATGGTTTGAAAATGGAATTCATCAAACCTTGAAATGTAGAAGGTGCATTGGTAAGGCCAAAAGGAATGACCAAAAGTTCATAATGACCCTCATGAGTTCTAAATATTGTTTTTGGAATGCCTTCAGTCTTCATTCTGATTTGATGATATCCTGAATGAAGATCCAACTTGGTGAAGTAAATTGATCAATGCAATTCATCCAATAATTCATCAATGACAGGAATGGGAAATTTATCTTTAATAGTGAGCTTGTTGAGCTCCCTATAATCTATACAAATGCGCCATGATCCATCCTTCTTGTGCACCAATACTACTCGAGCAAAGAAAGAACTTTGACTAGGTTGAATTATATGAGCCTCTAGAATTTTTGCAACCATACGTTCAATTTCACTCTTTTGGGCATAGGGATATTAGTACGGCCTAATGTTTGGAGGAACACTTCCTGGAATCAAATGAATAGCATGATCATGATCACGAATAGGTGGGAGTCCTTTGGGAGTCTCAAATGCCTTGGAATGATTTTCCAAGACTTTTTGGAGATCTTTAGAAATAGATGATTTCGATGTGGGAACCTTTAGCGAATATAATTGTGCAATTACGCCTCGTTGTTCCTTCTTTAGAAGCTTTGTCATACCGTTAGAGTTGATTATCTTTCCCAGTTTCTCTGCAATACCCCTTAATTCAACTTCCTTTCCTTCCGCACAAAATTTCATGAAAACTTCTTGAAAATTAAAAGCTATTGTACCCAAGGATTGTAGTCGTTGGACTCCTAGTACAACATTAGCACCACCCATTGGAATGGAAAGCATTGGGCTATTCAATACATATTCTCCCATAGATAGCTTGATATTATGGCACTTTCTAGAGAAATTTATGGTTCCTCCACTTGAAACCATTATGACACTTTGGTGCTGGATATAGGAAGCAATTCAATTCCTTGGCTATCTTACAATGAAATAATTTTTGGTTACTTCCCAAATCAATCAACACTATTACCTTTTTCTTCTTGATATGTCCTTCTATATTGATAGTTTGAGGAGTGGTAATTCCAGCCAATGCATTACAAGATATCGTCGGATTCATTTCTTCTTTATCTAGGGTTTGTTCCTAGAGTATATCCTCTTCTTTTGACATTTCTTGTTCCTTTTCTTCCTCATCTTCACAATCTATGTAGAATAATTTCTTCTCAGCACACTTATGACCTTTAGTGTAATTTCTATCACAACTGTAGCAAAGCCCTTTTGTTCTTTTTTCTTCCAATTGTTGTGATGTCAACCTTGTAGGTTTTGGAAGGCTAGGGGCAACAACACTTCCATATTTATAGTTGTGAGTGGTAGGCTTCCTGGTTGCCATAATTTTGCTTTCCATTTTTCTAGCTAACTTGAATGCCTTCTCTAATGAATCAGGTTCCCAAAGGTGAACCTCATGTTGGATATTATCCTTTAAAGTCCCTATGAACACATCAATCCTATGCTCCTCCGAAATATCTTTTACCCTTATGTTCAATTTTTGGAAGTCCTCAATGTGCTCCATAATTGAACCCTTTTGTTTGAGATTTATCAATTGGCTAAAAAAAGTGTTGCTTTTTGTATCCTCATAATGTGCTATCATTTCTTCCGTAAAAATTGCCCAAGTGACAATTTGTTTATGAGAGCAAAGCCATCGATACCATAAAAACTTATTTCGTTCCAAATATAAAGTTTCAATACGTACCTTTTGTGTGTTTTGCACATTATGGAGATCAAAAAATTGCTCCATCTGTAGTATCCATGTTCCGGATCCTTGCCATCAAACTTCCTCATATTGATTTTTGGAACATGGTGGGTCTTTAATCCAACATTAGAGTCTATGAAATCATGATTAACATTTATTTTGTTCTCATCATGAGTTTCCTTTACTACCCTTTCACCATTAGTAACCATTTCTTGTAGCAACTTATTCAAATTTATCTTCAATTCTTCCATCTTAGCATCCATGCCATTCATCTTAGCGTCCATGCCATTCATCTTAGCTTCCATGCCATCCATCTTAGCTTCCACACCATCCATCTTAACTTGCATGCCATTCATATTAGCTTCCATGCCATTCATCTTGGCTTCAGTTACCTTTTGTGAGAGTGAAATTTGTTGTACTTGGTCTTGTAATTTTGATATATCATGTTGCATTTCTTCATCTTCTTCACAAGTCATGCTAGAGCTTTCAGGTTTCTTACTAAGTGTTTCCATTTTCTTTCTTCGGGGCATCAATTAATGCTAATAATTCTTCACTATTCCCTTTGAATTCCTTCAAACTAATTTTTCAAACCAATCTTATGCAAAATTTTAAAAAACTACACACCTTTTTTTTCACTTTGTAAGAGCTCGATATTGAATCTGTTGTATCTCTGTAACTGTAGATCTCGAATATCTGAAATCACGTTCTATACAGTAGCCCTTTGAGTCCTCTTTCTAACCCCACAAGTCTGATAAAGATTGGATTCTCCAAGGAAGATTTATGCCAAATCTCCCATGGTGACCTAATTATATACTAGTTCAGTAGAGTGAACTTGTACGAAGTACCACGTGTCACTATTTCGATCTTAGTACCTGAAACTGATATACGTAAAACTACAGGTTGTCCTCTTTCTTAAAATTCTGACGAAATTTCAATCAGATGCTTAGAACAAAATTTATGACAATTTTGCCAAGGTCACTTGTTTGGAAAGTAATTCAGGAGTCTGCAAAAACCCTAACTTCATTAGATCATATCTCCGAAAATATAGAGAGACCAGCTCTATTTGGACCCAAAGTTCAGAACGATTTAAGCTCAAATGGGTTTTTTTTTAGCTTCTGAAACATCGCAAAAAAATGTTAAAGTGAAAATTCCACAATGACCTGTTTGAAGCAGTGAAACCCTAGAATCCAAAGCTCTAATACCAAATGTTATGAAACCAGCTCACAAAAAGATAGAAAAGATAGATAAATGCCTTCAAAATAAGCCTCTTCAAGGGGGAAACCTCTTTTACATTACACAAATGAACAATTCTTGGATGATACAAA